>JAPTGZ010000015.1:32005285-32016826 GCA_029814645.1 Fowleria isostigma | reverse complement strand
TTCCAGGGTGGTGTGGGTGGTCAGGATGGAGTTGTATGGCTCCACCACTGCTGTGGAAACCTGGGGGGCTGGGTAGATGGCAAACTCAAGCTTGGACTTTTTGCCAAAGTCAACAGAGAGTCTCTCCATCAGCAGGGAGGTGAAACCAGAGCCAGTGCCTCCACCGAAGGAGTGGAAGACCAGGAAGCCTTGGAGACCGGTGCACTGGTCAGCCTACAAATACAGAAAAACATTTACAAACACTCCACACCACATGATAACCTCACAGGGCGACACATGTGCTTAGTTGATCTGCAGTGATATATCAAAACATACTTAAAACATAACTGCTGTCTTTTAATTTTCTCACCAGTTTGCGGATTCGGTCAAGGACAGAATCGATGATCTCCTTGCCAATGGTGTAGTGTCCACGGGCGTAGTTGTTGGCTGCATCCTCCTTTCCAGAGATCAGCTGCTCGGGGTGAAAGAGCTGGCGATATGTTCCAGTGCGCACCTCATCTGAAAAATAACCAACACAAAAGTTTACACATTTAATCAATGGAAGAGGTGACATAAGTAGAAAACACTTAAGAATAAACTTTGCATAGTAAATGGGTCAAGATATAATTGAGGGAATTTTTTAAGTCCATGGGATATATCTAACTATATATATATCTGATATCTGACTCTATATCCTAAAATATCAACTAAATAATCGTCTGAATTTAATAACAACCATCTTCTACTTAAACAATGATAAAATTAATTCATCCAGAATTGTTTTGATTGTTTTCTTTTTATTAAGTTGAAATAATCATGACACATTTCTTTTTTTGGGCAATATATCAGATTATGTATTTACAAGAACACCTCTCTAGGAAGTCCGTTAATTCCAAAACACATGACCTGATATTCATGTCATTTTCTCCCGAAAAAACCCCAAAAACAAACACTGAACAGACTCCAACATATGTTCTTTCTCCTCTTTCTTAGTTATTTAAGATAAAGTTTTGTGTGAGTCAAGTGTGTATTTATCACATTTACTGTGTTACTACAATATCTTGATAAATAACTTTACATTTCAATTTTACTCAATTGTATATATGATATTTCGAAGAATCTTTCTGTATAAATGCCATGTAGTGTTATGGTTATGTTGATTTTAGGATGAAAAAAGTAAAAGTATCAACTACACCTGCCAACACTGTTACCCTGTAAAGGTGTACATGTATATGTTGTGTGTGTGTGTGGGTGGGTGTGTGTGGGTGTGTGTGTGTGTGTACGTATATGTGTGTGAATTGACTACCTCCTCCTTTCTCGCAGTGTATTTTATTTTGTTGTATTTATCATCTCCTGGGTTCTTAAACAGTTTTCATAGTGTTTTTATGCACTTTATATATATAGTTTTCAGTTGTTTTTATAGAATTATATGTCTGTCTTGGGCCCTTTTTATTGTACAAATGGGCAAAATAAACTTAAATCTTGACCCACATGATGAATTGACTCATGACTGACCGATGACAGTGGGCTCCAGGTCAACAAAGATGGCTCTGGGGACGTACTTCCCCGCCCCAGTCTCACTGAAGAAGGTTGTAAAGGAGTCGTCGTGGCCACCGATGGGTTTGTGGCTGGGCATCTGGCCGTCCGGCTGAATGCCATGCTCCAGACAGTAGAGCTCCCAACAGGTGTTCCCCATCTGGACACCGGCCTGGCCCACGTGGACAGAGATGCATTCACGCTGCAAGACAAAGAATGGGAAAGGTTGAACGGAGAGAAAGAAAGGCAGGGAAGAGAGGGAAATGGAGTGAAGGAGAAAGGGTGGCAGGAAGTCATTTATTGTGGCCTAATTTTACATATAAAAACAAAACTGCAGGTGTACAAATCCAAAGGTAAAATTACCACAAGGTGAAGGAAAGAAATATGGGTTGGAGGTCAAAGGTCAAAGAGGAACTGTAAAATAGATTTGCTGCAGCTGTCGGTGAATCTCATGTGACTGTATCCGAGTAAAGTTCATGAGCCAACATAGAAACCACACCTATGCAACATCAAAAACAAAAACATGACACTAATGGAAGGACCATATTAAAAAAATATAATAACGTTATACGTAAATTAAATCATTCATCAGCCACAATAAGTCACAGCAACTTATGATATTTTACATTTCTATATATGTAGTAGCTCTCAGTCTGCAGTTTGTTCTGAAATTAATGTTTTGTTTTTGAAATTTACCGTTTGTGTGTGGTTGGTTGACTTTTTTTATTGATTTCATTGTTTTTATTGTTTTTATTATGCATAAGTTTTTTGTTTTTATGGACTTTTGAGTCTGGAATAAAGATTTAGTTTAATGTACCATACTCTTTCATATTCAATCTGCTTTTGTTTTTAATAATTCTACTAAATTATAGAAGTGGATGATATATGCTAATTGGCGGAAGGGAGTTATTTATCGTTTCTGAAATCTGTTTAATCCAGATTAATGTTTCACAGTGTGATTTTAAATGCATTAAGAGTTTGTCATTAGGTTCTAAGAGTCATAGGATGTCAAATAGCTCCTTGTTTTTTTCATCACAGCAGTGGTGACCCTCCTTCTGGTCTGGGTTTTCAGGTTAGCAGAGCTCTACGTTGCTGCTATTTTGGGCTCCTCATGCAAACCTGACACCTAGCAGGACAGGCTGACTGTTTCAGTAAACACTGACTGGTAGGCCTCAAAATAGTGGCTACTGCCAGGTAGAATTTACTCCGCTTTTACTTAACACTTCTCTCCATAAAAACAACCTGACAATGCCCCCGTATTGTTAATGACAAGTTTTGATACCCATCATATTACTAAAAATGTGATTTGATGGCCATTAGAACAGGTTTTTTTTTTTTTTTAATGTAACAGATGGAGATGGAGGTGACAATCTATACTAGGACAACCAATAAGATTAAATAATACATTTTCTTTGTTTTTTGTTTATTTCTTTGATTTTTTTTTATTGTTTTAAATTTAGTTTTATTTTCTTTATTTTCAAAAAATAAAAAAATAAATTATCTTTACTTTTCCTCTATTTTTTTCTTTATTTTAATTGTTTTACATTTTTTGTTTAGTTTTATTTATTATTTATTTAAAATAAATACATAAAATAGTAATAATAATTAAAAAAAAAAAAAATAATAATAATAATACACTTTCACCAGTTTTTCCCCAAAGTTTCCGACGTAGTAATGACTGTAGCCACCAGAAAAACAAAATATTTCATGGGTAGGACTAGTAGCATATACAGTATATATGGGTTGTTCCTTGTAGGCGTCTAAGAGTGTAGGCGTACTCCCACAAGAAAAAAAAAACAAAAACAAAAACAAAAAAACATTTTAATGATAATCCTGAAAACTCATTTGGTTCCTGAAGTTGTAAATCATCACTAAAACAAGGCCATATCTGGAACTCCACCACTCCCCAGGGTTTTGTTAATGTCAAATAAACCTGTAGGTCCTGTCTGACAGAGAGAAGGTGAATGATAAGATTAAACAGAGAGAGAAAGACAAAGCCATCAATTTATTAAAAGCTTTTTCAGGCCAGCATTCAAGGGAACAGATCCCTTAATACCCCAGCATCACAGTACATCCTGTCTCCGTAACAGACAGATACACAGAACATGCCATAAAAACTAAGTGGCACTGTTCACCTGCACAAAATAAAGAAGGGGGGCGGGGACAGTGTTTGCTAAGCAACATCACCTGAGGTAGTGATGTAATAACGAATCGCTTAAATAGATCCAAATCAATTCTAAAAGAGTTGGCAACAAATTTACAAGTCAATTTGTTGGGTCTTGAGCATGTTAGTATTGAGGCATGCATGTAGTTTTTTTGTTTTTTTAAAAAGTTTATCTCAAATATAACAAAGAGCAAGTGCAAACATAAGATCAGCAAGGTCACAAGAACATACAACAACCTCAATACATTAACACTGCATTGATAGAATAAGTGTATTAAAGTTTCAGGCTCATTATTACAAAGTTACATTTATTTTCAACATCTAAAAACTTATAAAGATATGCATTAGTGGTATATATAATGTATAAAATCTTGATATGAGTCTCTCCTATCTTATTGTTGATGCAGTACTGGTATGGTAACATCCATGATCTTTGCTAATCAATATAAAAAGACATTGTCCCAAAAAGCCTTCCCTCTTGGAGTTATTTTCCTTTTTATAGCCTGTGTTTCTTATGAGTATTTTTGTAACTGGTATAAAAAATTTCAATACCATTAATCATTAAACAAGACTATATTCTCATAATTTCTTGAAACTGTAGATGACTTTTCATAAGAAGTTGAAGACCAATAGGGATAGCATTTGTTACCCAACTGAATTTGTAATAGAAAAAGATTTAATAAGAAGAAAACATTCATAATTAAGCATTCAACCATCATTGTCGAAGCGATCACACACATAAATAATACCTGTATCAAAACAATTTTGATTGAAAATAGATTTATTCCCAACAGAAATGTCTCCATTATTCCAAATAATTGTCTTATGAGGAGACAAATTGTGATTATAACATAATTTCCAGGTTATTAGAGCTCGCTGGTAAAATTTAGACATCCTTGCTGGTAACTTGGTGACATTATAAGTGCAGGTCAAAAGAAAGGAGATTTGGAATGAAGTAGATATAGAATTTGGTTTTTTGAGACAGTCTTTAATCCACTTTATTTTAAAAGTATTTCAAATCCAAATTTCAAAAGCTCAAATCCACTTTGATCTCTAGGCCCTGAGAGAATATCTTTTTTAAGACAATGGCGCTTATTTTTCTTTTTTCCTTTTTTCTGTGTAGTAACAGAGGAAAATACAGAACAGCATGGCCGAGGCTCCGGATGCCAGCAGCTCCATTTAGACAAAATAGTAGAAATAGTGTGTCATTTCTGTAACAAAACTTGAATATGGAGAAAAAAACACAGCTGTTGCATATTTGCCGTATTGCATTATGGGTATCTGGTCATATTCATTTTGGTGCTCTTTTTATGTGGAGGGTTGTGTTTTTAGAACAAATTTGAGATTTATTTGTATTTGGAAATGTTCATTGACCATCTTAGGATTGTTTTCTAATTTTTGTTCACCATGAGTGAAACTTGTAAAAGACCAATCCCTTACCTGTGTTAATGTAGAACTGGTGTATAAATTTTATTTTGTTAAAATGAGAGTAAGTTTAGTTGTACTAATAAACTACAGATTAAGTTCCTTGGACTTAATTAAAAATGATTACAGTGAAAATGTCCTGCATTAAATTTTGAGTAAACAGACTACCATGGCTTCCAATAATATAACATAAACCATACCAAAGCTATAATAACCTAAAGTCTAGCATTGAACAGGCCACATATCGTAGTTACTTCAGCTTGCTAGCAAGTTAGACGTTGTTGTTATAATTATTATAATATCATCCATGAACGTTAATCAGGCCACCAGACTAATGACATGTGTTGTTGACTGGAATTAACACATCCAAGTCTAGTTTGATAGACTATAACAATATATAATATCATAAATACTATAGTATTATAGTGCTAGTCTACTGTAGATAGAGGCCTAGTGCTAGCTAATTATACCCGAAGCCGTTGCAGGGATGTAATCATTAGTGACTAGGGATGTAAGATAATATCAATTTCGCAATATACTGCAATATTTCATTTCACAATATTGTATCAGTATTGTGAAATGAAATATCCCGATTTTCTCTTATACCCCTAGTCATACACAAGAGCTGCTGAAACACAAGAAATCGAGGGAAAGAGTACGACAGGTGTAGTATTGTGATATTGTATGTCATGGATGTAGGTTTGTTTTTTTTAAATTGATAATATCACTATGCATTCTTTTCACAGCTAATAAAATATGAACATTTGAGCAGGATCTTAAACTGTAATGTTTATAAAACTTTATTGTGTTTATTTTGTGGGTGTGTTTTCTTTGTACTACTAACACCAGATGTTAAAACTTTATTCACCCAAATCCAGTACTTTAAGCTTTTACAGAGAAGCGTTGTGTGATATAGCATTAAATCCTGTCCTGATCATAAAAAAATAAAAATAAAATAAAAATGTGTCTAGTATCTGTGTATAATTCCAATTTTCCCAGGAAATGATCTCTTAAAAAAGAAACAAAGCAAACAAATAATCACCTTGTTAACAGTTTTGGGATATATCATGACATATATCGTGATCGCAGTATTGTGATTTGTATTTCATCCCCAGATTCTTGCCAATATACACCCCCTATTAGTGACTCGTTTGCAAATTGAGTCTTTTGTGTTTGTCCGATGAATCGATTTGTTACTAAAATAATCTACAGATTAATCAATTATTAAACTCATCATTAGTTGCAGCTAATCTGAGGCAAAACCCACTTCTAACTTGATTTTTTTTTTTTTTTATAACCTTCATTGATACGACTAGCTATTGCTAATTCACAACTTATTTTACTTTTTACTTTATTTTTCCCGTAACTCCATCTTTCATCTGAGCTGGTTTCGTGTAGTTCTATCATATGGATTAAATGTAGTTCATTGGTACTTATCCAAAATAGATTTCCACTAAGTTTTAACTATATATACTAAAATTCATGGCCAGGACTGTTTGATTAAGGCGGGAATGTGCTCTGTGTAGCTCGATACAGCAGTAGTGACAATGCCAACAAACTGTGTTTATATTACACAGTGCAAACAACAGCTCCAAGGTTGTCTGTGCCAGTTCTAACCTCGCACTGAGCATTAAACTCAAAAGTCAAACGTCTCATCTTGTAACGGCCATCACCACTAATAACACATGGAATATTTGTTTTCTTTGTCTAGGACTTATGAGTCTCTCTCTATACAACACACAAAAAAAAATATTGCTGTTGCTGCATGGAAATTCCTGTTTTACATGACTGAGTCAATCTGGAGGGAAAAGAACCTCCCTGCCCTGTAGAAATAACTTGTCTGGTCTCATTGAGGCACACCCTAATTCCTAACAGACATGCACACCTCAACAGGAAAAAAAAAAAAAAAGAAAAAAAAATTCAATATGTTTTTTTGACAGTGAAGCAACTCTTTTTAACCTAATTTCAGGAGCATGTGATTATTTATAGAAGGTTCAGTTATCTTTTTGTGCTGTGCTGATCATCACCACCTGTTCATTGAGGTCAGCAGCAGACACAGATCTCCTTTACTGTCACTGAATTGGTTCTATTTTTGACACAGGAGGTCCTGATACAGTTAAGGAAACACACCTTAGATATTTTGACATTTTTTCCAGCCACTTTTACATATTGTGTTTCCTGGTGTATTCGAAAAAATGAAGTTGAGAATTTAAACTACAATACTAGAGTTAGAAAAAATTTTTAAAAATACAGAATTTCCCATAAATGTAAAATAAAGATACAAAATATACTCACCATTTTGTCTTCTAATGAGAATGTTTGGAAAAATAATAACAGCAATGCCTTGAAGTTAGTTTGAGGTTTCCAGTGAGCTCACACAGCGGCCGTCAATGTGGTCCGAGTGAGTTAGTAGTAATGCCAGGTGGGCGAGGAGCTGTCATGTTTCCGTCAACTGGAAACCACGCCCACCTCTCCGTTCTGCGTGGACGCGCATCGAGAGCGTGCAGCGACATTCAGAGACTTGTGTCGACCTGTAATGAAAATAGAGTCATAACATTTCGAAATATACGTATTTAGTTTGAACATGACATGATTAATCTTGAATTTATAATTTTTGTTTGGTAACTTCACAGGTGGGAAGTAACGAAGTACAAATACTTTGTTGTTGTACTTAAGTAGAATTTTATTTTATTTTTTTTTTTTTTAGGTATCTGTACTTTACTTGGGTATTTATTTTTCTGGCAACTTTTTTACTTTTGCTTCCCTTTATTGAATTTATTATTTTTGTTTGGTAACTTCAAAGGTGAGAAGTAACAAAATATAAGTACTGTGTTGCTGTACTTTGTTGCTGTAAAGTATATTTTTTTCTCTGTATCTGTAACAAAGTAAAAGTACTTTGTTGCTGTACTTGAGTAGATTTTTTTTAGGTATCTGTACTTTACTTGTGTATTTGTTTTTATTGCAACTTTTCAATTTTAGTCCCTACATTTTTGTATAATATCTGTACTTTATACTCCTTACATTCCCAGATTAGGCTCGTTACTTTTTCAAATTAAACGGATGTGACAGTACATTGCTTCATTCACTGTGGAATTAGAAAACGGACACTTTTATGATTTGGCCTGGATAAATAAGTATTTCTGATTCGTGGTAACAACAACAACAACAAAAAAATACATTTTTAACATTTACTTTCATACTTTATTACTATTGAGAAGTTGTATTTTTTTTTACTTTTACTTAAGTAAAGAAGTTGAATCAGTACTTCAACTTTTATGAGTATTTTTTCAAACAAGACTTCTATTTAATACAGAATGTGAGTACGTTTGCCATTTCTAGGTAAATTTCACATACACAAAAGTAAATATGCCAAAACTCTCCGAAACTTTAGTCTTTTTGATAGAATTCTAAAAATATACCCACTAACGAAAAGTTGTATTTAATTAAAAAAAAAAGAAGCACAAAAATCCTATATAAACAGCTTTTCAAAATGAGCTGAATTTACTCTGTAGTGTTTTCTTCAAATTTTCATATTTTAAGTTGTTTTTTTTTATTGTTTTCTAATGTGTATCTGTAAATCCTTGCATTACTCAATTGATTTGTATGGATGATTTTTCTTTATGAAATATTTATATTTGCTTAAAATGACAAGGTTTTGTATGCATCCTTATCTTCAATAAAGATTTATTGAAAAAAAAAAAAAAAAACGACACTGGGTGTGCGTAATTTACGCACGAGGAACACTTGACATTCAAGTTTTACAAGGGGGAATCGAATCTTTACCATACCTTGATTTAAGTTTTCTTTACATTCATGTCCTCAGGCCAGAGTACAGCACCTAGAAAAAGATGCATCATGATACACATTTGATACGTCACCGAAATTCCCCAGAGTAGCTGCAAAAGTAAGGAAATGAAAGGATCTTCATAATTTTGACGCAGTTCTTTGGAAAACGCTCATTAGTCTCAGTCTTAAATGGAAATATCAAAATGTATAGTTGAGATTTAAGAATTATAAGTAGGTCAGTTATCCTTCAAGATGGAACAGACAACGTTATCTTGCAAACTCGTCCGCACCCCCACCACCCACACAACAAACTCCATTTTACAGAAATGAGTTGTCATTGTAACTTTTGAACGCTAGAGGTCGTACCTGCTGCACCATAATTGAGTGAAACTGTGTTAAAAAAAAAAAGACCCCAGGTTGGTTTGTATTTTACTGGACTCCAAAGTGCAGATGTGGTTCCTGCAAAGTCACCCTGACTGTCAACACTCAGACTTATTGTTAATCTCTAACTTAAATGTTGTGTATTGTCTACTGTTTGATCAAAAAAAAAAAACAACAACTGATGTTTTGGGAAATGGTGTATTTTGGTTGTATGACCACACAACCTGTCTCTTTTTCATTTTTATTCAACTTTATTTATTTTGATAATTTTTCATATAAGTAAGCAACAGCATATACTCAACATTAATGCAATGAACATTTCTGAAAATTACATTTTTGTTGTACATTGTGGAGCAAGACTCTCACACAATGGAAGTAGGTCATCTTCATGACTGAGGCAACACCTAGGGTGAAGCACATGAGAGAATAAAACAGTAAGGTGTGTATGTACCTAGTACAATAAGCAGGAACGCTTCAGTTACAGAACTAGACCTAGATCTAATGATCGCATGAGAACTTATTATATTTGCTGTATATTTTTCTTTTACATTAACCTCCTTAGACCCAGTAAGTAGAAATTTAGGGTTTTTTACATTATATAATTGCATTGTTTGAAACCCATATGATGCCACAGTTTTTTCTGATCTAAATATTCTTTCTATTTAATGAAATGTCCTTTGCAGTGAACAGTTTTTGTGGATTTTTTTTTTTAATAAAGATGTGAAACTCTTGTCTACTACAGAGGACAAAAATGCATTGCTGGGTCTCAGGTTAAAATATAGTCAGTTATTGATCAGTTATTGTCTCCTTCAGTTACAGAACTAGACCTAGATCTAATGATTGAATGAGAACTTATTACATTTGCTATATATTTTTCCTTTTGCATTAACCTCCCGAGACCCTGTAAAAGTTTTGGTTTTTTTTTAACATTATATAATCACCTTGTTTGGAACCCAGATGATGCCACAGTTTTTCTGATGGATATATATTTTAGATTTAATGAAATGTCCTTTGCAGTGGACAGGTTTTTTTTGTTTTTCATAATAAAGCTGTGGAAATCTTGTCCACTACAGAGGGCAAAAATGTATTGCTGGGTCTCAGGTTAAAAATATATTGTACTCATAGTGTTCTAATCTGCAGATACCATTAAACCATAAAACTCTGTGAGGCGCATGTGTGAGTAAAGATAAGATGAGATGCAAACATCAGTCAGTATATTTGTTATTGACAAGTCACACAGCTTGGGGGAGGGAAACTAGCCTTTAAATAAATGTTTATCCACTTCCTGGAACAAGTAACTTCCTGGTCAAACTTGAATTCTTACAATGAGGGGGTGAGGTAGGGTGGTGGTGGCATAAAGTAATACTATACGCTTTAGAAGGGGATTACAGAAAGGAAGTAGTGATCGACTGTCAATATTTAACTAAAAAAAAAAAGGGGGTAGTATGGGAGGAGCATTCCATACAGTGTGTCCTCTAATGCTGGATAACTGTGTTGGCTCTGAATAGCAGTTTGATGTGTTTTAAAAAATCACAGTCTTGAACGTCCTGCCTTCGAACCATGGCGTTGTATCAACAGTTTAACTTATTCCTGCCAAGTGAAAGAGGCAGACACTCCGCCCCAATTTTAAAGATAATTATACTGCACCAGGCAGATGAAGAATAATGTGTCGCACGAAGTGAGTGGAATGCCTCTGGGGCATTTGATTTAGTCCTCTTTGTTTTATATAAAGACTGTTTCCATGGTCGTCTCATGTTATGTGTACCCTATGTTTATAAAGAAACTACACTGACTGTTGCTGTTTACTCAGTTTAGTCAGCTGATACCTTATGAGGTGATTCACATGTATTCAGTTTCTCTATTCTCCCAGTGGGGGTTAAGGACTAACAGGAAAGGAGGAGCAAGTCCCATATAGATTGTAATGCTTTAGAAAGACCATTCATTTCAATAAGAGACGTGTGGGAAAGAGCTAAGAAAACAATTAATTTCATTTTCTATGGATTTAATGTCAGAATGTTTTGAGAGGGGAACAGCAAGTTGCCCCAGTTGTCAGTTGTTGAATATTTAATAGCGTTTCCAATAAAAATACATTTTTAGCACATTATAAATAGCATGGGATTTGTCTGAGTATTTACAGAAATCTAGGGGTGGAACTATAACATATTTCAGCTGCTGTATTTATTTTTTCCTGACAGTACAGATAGATAGATAGATAGATAGATAGATAGATAGATAGATAGATAGATAGATAGATAGATAGATAGATAGAT
>JAPTGZ010000015.1:31915280-31925533 GCA_029814645.1 Fowleria isostigma | reverse complement strand
AAATCTCAGAATTCTGACATTTCTCAGCATAATAATAAAAAAATATATTGAACCTTCTTTTTATTTTTTTTCCAATGGCCCTAATCCTCTTCCATCCAAGTCAGACTGAATGTGTGCACAATAAATATGAAGTAATTTTATTTCATTTTATTATATTTATTTATTATGATACATTAAAGTGAATCATTTGAGGTGTTTCACCCTCAAAATAGTTCAAATAAAAGTACATTTCACTGATATCTAATTAGTCATTTCTGATGCAAACCTGGAGAAATCATGACTAACATTTGAACACTGTAATAGTGCATCCTATTCTTATAATAGACTCATGACATGAAAAGGGTTTGGCGGATATGTGCTGTTGATATTTTCAGACTTGGAGCATGCATGTGTCTGTGTCTATGTGATAACTATTTTCCCAGTCATGCTGCGATCTAGATGCTAATTTAGGAGCATTTTATTTAGACCACTGCTAAGATACCGGCTTCTGTGTCTGGGCTTGTTGGGCACCTCGTAGTCGATGCATTTTACATCCTCTGCTGATGATGTGTTCTCTGACTGGAAGTTTAGTTTTAGGAAAAACCTGCCTGCTCCTGTCATTTCAACAGATATCACACTGCCAGGTCACATCATGCTTATATCAGGTCACTTCCCTTTATCTGTAGCCATTATTTCTGGTGTATGAGTGCGGTATGATGGGAAATCATGTAGACCGACAGTTTGAACATACCTATGGAGTAATCTAAAACTCACACTGGTGGACTGGCAGTGTCCTAGTTTATGCAGTCCAAGTCTGAGCCATAGTACTATATTAAACCACAAGAAGTCTGTTTACTAATGTCCATATGAAAATGTTATGTTTACCGCTTGGGAGTTTATCTTTGCTCCCTTGTCAGAATAAACACGAACAGACACAGTCATCGATGCCAAATACAAAAAATTGTAAAAATATGGTGCACAGCATAATAGACAAAAAAATAAATAAATAAATAAAAATGCACAATAGAGAAAAGTAAAAGGAAGAGTTTTGATTGAGGTCATCTGTCTTTGAGCAGAATGATCTTTTGAGAAAGTGGCTGGACAACCCAGTTCATACAGGAAAGCTAAAAATAGAGCTGACACCACCAACAGCTGACACACACGCACTGCTCTTTGAAACGCAAATGCACGCACAACCACACATGGCGACCCCTCTAACCTCACACCCGCTGACCACACATTCACGCATGGACACTTTATATGAACACTCAAAATGACCTTTTTTTTTAAAAAATCCAAACGCAGAAATACAATAGACCGAGCAATTTAATCTTAAGGTTCAAATTGCTAAAACCCACACTGTGAGTTACTATTATGCAAAAATGTTCCAATCATTTCATAAAGGGTCAAGAATAAAAGCATATGATTAAAGGTTGGATTTTGTGGTAAAAATGCTTCCAGAATTAAAATAGTGAAATTTTACCATGTGTGACTCACTGATAAAGAAAAATTAAGTCAGAAATGGTGGTTGGCTGAAGTTTCCAAGATGCAGTCTTAGGTCAAAATGTGAAATTTGAGAATTAACAAGAAAATGGATTTTACTTAAATATTTGTCTCAGAGTTACTTCAAAACACTGTCTGCATATGACAGTCCGTTCACTTTACAGGTTCTATCTAGAGGAAGATTATCAATCTATTGTATAAATGTACATTAACAAATATATGTGTGTAATAACGCTTTATCATATACCTGAAAACATCAACAAGCAGCACTTCTGTTTTCCAATTAATCTTATCAAAATATGTAACATTTATGAAGCTACAGGCTAACCTTTATAGAATAAGATGTGGTAAATAGATCAGTTTCCTTAAAAATAATTAATATGTGGTTTGTCTTCTAATCCTGTGAAATGCTGTAAACTGCTGCTTTAAAACTTAATTAGATAACTTGATTGCTATTTTATAACTGTTACCTAAATTATCATCTTTATTAGACTGTGACTATTATCTGATGCTAATTGTTTGTTATGTTCTGTATGACAAAATGATAAATAACTAATACAAATTGAATGTCAAAAAAATTAAATACATAACATTTAGCACATTTAATTTCTGAAGCAGATATTTTCTGTAAAAAATTGTAGACCAGTGTAGTGCATGTGAAATGGTGAAGAGTCCTTGTTCTACAAGATGGGTGACCTTCTTGATATTTCAGCCAAGCTCCAGCGCGTCTTATGTAACATTATGTAACATAATGCTTCTGTAGCATAGCTATAGGGCAACAACTCACAAAACACACCAGCCAAATTCCCAAGAAAAAAGCATCAAGACAAAAATAATCATTTTATTCACGTTTAAAGATGTAAATTCTTTGTGAGGTATAAGGTTGAAGGCTGTACATACCAACAGGAAATGCAATGTTCTGTTCTATTTGGCTATTTCAAATACTCAAGGCTATTTCAGATTGACCTGTAGTGAAGTTGTGGTTTATTTTTGGCTTTTGAAAGAGAGAGTCCTATAGCGGCTTTTCCCTCAGGATGAGGCATACGCTTTGGCATCAAACACCCCTGTCTGAAATGCAGAAACTGACTGACTGACTCACTCACCCACTCAATTATGCATCCATTCACCAACTAATGCACTCCCACACAGATAAGGCCACCGCCCTTTCCAGTAGTTGAAATCAGACCCCTTCGACAGCTGAACCGGGCCCGAGCAACAGGCGTAGCAGGGGAGAGGAATGAGACGAGATGAGGGGCTGCAGGAAGGATGTAGCGGGGGGGGGGATATAGAGGAAAGGTCTGGAATGCAATATACAATACAAAACTTGCATTTATATGAACCAATTAAAACTGAATTTGGTTAGATATATATGATACAGTGTCAACCAAGACTAGATGTAATCAGATTACTTTTCTTGATAACCCAGTCTTTCTCAAATGTACGTGTACCCCCAGGGGTACTTAGAAGAAACCCTGAGGGTAATTGAAATTTTATTGGAAAAATACATTAAATAATTTATCATGTACTGAATACAAAATAAATTATGAGAATTAATGCTGAAATGCAAAAGACAATAAGTACATTCACATAGTAAAAGTGACACTCTTGACCTTATTTCAGTATTTTTTTTTTATTTTTTTATATTATTATTTATCATCTTGTTTAAGCTTTGGTAACATTTAAGGATTATTTCTATTTTATATTATTTGATCTGAGTTTATTTGAGTAGTTATTTTTTACTGGTGAAAGATTCATTTATTCATTAATGGCCATTTAATTTATTTTTTTTTTATTAAAGAAAGATGTCATTTTTCAGTTTATTTTTTGCACACAAAATTTGCTTATAAAGATATATTTTTAATATATTAAATTTAATACATGCTATTTGTTTGCAACATTTTGAAAACAAAATCCGATACTTTTGGCACAGGAACAAATTTTGCCAAAATTTTTTTAATCAAAAATGCTGAAGTAAAAATTTAGGGTACTTGGATTAAAAAGTATATTCTGGGGGGTACTCCACTGTAAAAAGTTTGAGAACCACTGTGATAAGCATTCAGATACATTGATTTTACTGATGTAAAACTAACCCTCCAAATCTGTTTTTTTCAGTGTCAACATTTCATTGGCAACTACCCCAAAACGCCCCCAAAATCTCTCAAACTGGATCCAGTGTCGACTTGAGTTTGGTGCCTGTCATGTGATTGGTATATTGAAGGGGTGGGGGGGGGGGTGGTGAGAGGACAGACAGGGTGAATGGAGACAGAGGGAGGACCTCTGGAGGGGCTGGGGTGTGAGTGGGTGTGGTAAGTCTACAAATAGCTGCCCTTACTGCCTGGCATTACTTCACTTAGTTTCTCTCCCAGTTGCCCAGTGGGACACTTGGGTCTCAGCACCTCAAGCGGATTCATCAAACCACAAACCACCTGACCAGTCAACCAGCCATGAGCAAGTCCTACTCCGCATCGGCCCAGAGCGCCTCCTCGTACCGCCGCACCTTCGGTTCCGGCGTGGGCTCTACCCCAATGTCCGCCCACTTCTCTTCCGGAGCCGCCGGTGGAGGCCGCAGCTCCAGCCACATGTCCTCCAGGGTCTACGAGGTCAAGAGCAGCAGTATTCCCTCCTTCTCCAGCTACAGGGTCTCCTCCGGTGGCGCCGGAGGAGCCGGGTTCAGCTCCTCCTCGGCCATGCGCACCTACTCCGGAGAAAAACTTGACTTCAACCTCGCCGACGCCATGAACCAGGACTTCCTCAACACAAGGACCAATGAGAAAGCCGAGCTCCAGCACCTCAACGACCGTTTTGCCAGCTACATCGAGAAGGTCCGCTTCCTCGAGCAGCAGAACGCGGCGCTGACCGTGGAGATCGAGAAGCTGAGGGGCCGCGAGGGGCCCGGGCGCGTGGCCGAAATGTACGAGGAGGAAATGAGGGAGCTGAGGAGACAAATAGAAGGCCTGTCCAACCAGCGCGCCCGCGTCGAGGTGGAGAGAGACAACCTTGCCGATGACCTCCAGAAACTGAAACTCAGGTAGGTTTTAGACGGAGCAGGAGGCGGACGTGGAGAATGAATGAGATCATGAAAAATTGGCCTAGTGGGACGAAACTGGATTTTTGTAACTAGTGGTTTAGCTGCGAGAATTCCCAGAAAACAGATGCACATTGGCAGGACAGTCTGGAAAATATCTCTGACACATGGCACTTCTATAATCAGCCGGAACAAGCATCAGCATGAGCCTGTGACCCTTTAAAGCATCAACATTTAATTTTAGTTTTTAGATACCCAAAGAGGCATTCATCTGTGACTCATTTACGATTGGCTGGTGTATCTAATTTTATTTGATGTTGTTAAAAGCATATCGGTAGAGTGAAAGAAGAAGAAACAAGGACATGAAACGAGGATCCTAGTGCGCATTCTGCAAAAAAGTCTGAAGAACAGAGAGAGAAGAGCTTTCTAGTTTACTTTAAAGTGACGTAACATAAGAGAATAAAGATAGAAAGACCTGTATGAAGCGGAGACGGATAGACAGGCACAAACCCATAAAACAGCTAGACAGGAAGAAGTGGGCAGACGAACACAGACAGATGAACATAGAGTGCTTAGACGTGGGTGTATCTCAGAACAGTCTATTTATAACTACTACGAGGTCTGCTGGATGAATCGGGAATGTCTGTCGCTGCGGCAGCAAGCAGAGAGATTATCTATAAAAACATACTTATACACTCACTCCACACACACACACACACACACACACACACACACACACACACACACACACACACATTGCTTACTGATGCACAGAAGTCCCACCTCAAACCCAGTCACTCACCGTTCACTTCTGCTATCAGGCGTTCTTAAATTATTGCCTGCAGCATCGAGGCGCCCAAACACCTGCTGCTCCCGCCGAGATAAAATAAAAAAAGACAAAGAAACCTCCTCCATGCAAACAATTACAATACAAACACGCAAACAAAGAATGACCTCAGCTTAATTAAATTATTTCCCAGTGCACTTTGCAACTTTCATAAAATCATTTATATACAATCTCCAAATACAGAAGAGCACATGAACTATGCATCGTAACAAATGCTGTGCTTCAAGGAGAGTAATATGCAAACGTGTGCTCTAGTCTGCAGAAACACCAGGAGCAGAAGTTTAACATGCACAGAAAAAAGTTGTAAAATATGGAGAAAAAAAAAAAATATATATATGTATATCTATATGGATTATACAAAAAAAAGTTTAGAAATTTTAGTTTATTTTTATTTTGAGGACATAAAATCATCAAATTACAAAGAATATTACAACATGGACAAACATAATTTTTAGGCACTCGAAAAGGAGTGGGAAGAGGTATAACGTATAGACTCCACCCCCTTTTTACAAAATAATAATGACATTAATTCAGCTTCCTTTGCTTTGCTAACACTTTTTTTTTTACATTTTTACAATAACACCATTCACGATGCACTTTTAGAATCACCACACACTCAATCAGATTTGCACAATCAAACTACAATATTTGCTACAGTAATTTATTAATAAATATGATATATCTCCTAATCATGATAGTCTGTGTTAAGTAATTAATTACAAATAGGCAATATACAATAATTTATTACTTTATGCAGTTCTTCTATATTACAACTAGGTATTAACTTGCTCATATAATGTTTTATATTTTGTTATTATGCTGGATTTATACATCCTTTTAAATGCGCAAATTGAAGACATTTTTAAGTTTTGATCCAAATTATTATAATATGCATATTCTCTGTGTATATTCCTATATGCATATATTCTGTGTATATTTCTCTATGTATAATTCTATATGAATATTCTCTATGCATACTTGCTCATGTAAATTTCTCTGTATATGGTGTTTACTGCAAACTTTCCATGTATATCTGTGTACACACAATGAGATGTAAATGAACAGTATTGAATATTGTACATGTATATGTAATTAGGGCTCCGGGCAGTGTAAGCTGCCCGAGACATATAGCACACCCGGTTCTTTTTATTATTATTATTCATCTTCCGCCACTTTTTTCGCCGTTTAACTAGTGTTCGGGCAGCGCACACTGACCCAGACATATAATTGGAAAAATGTGCATACTGACCGGGAATAGTGTGCTATGAAGTGCATAAGCTCAAAATAAACTAAACTAAACTTAATTCCACAGATGTACCCATCTAACAGAGATACATATGTGTATATGCATATACGCATGCATTTATTTATATATATATATTAAGTGTATATTTTGTGCCTGTTTCAGTTATTCATAGTGCAGCTGTTAATTCTAGAGACAGCACCAGCCAAGGACAGAGCTTTTTTTTTTTTTTTAACCATTACACCTGTGATTGTAACAGTGGGACAGCAGCTGCAGCACAGCTTTAGGATTCACTGATGGCGTGTGTGTGTGTGTGTGTGTGTTGAGTCTATGATGGAATGCACTGTGTCATTGTCTAGTCTGTTCTTTTTTCGTAGATGCAAAAGGGGAGGGCAGAAGGAATGTGAAGCGATAACTAGTCAATCTGTCTAATAATTGGTCTCTGGGGGGGAAAAGTGTCGCTGGCACATTTGCTTTTCTTGTACTCACTTATTTTTTCTTCTCTGCAGACTGCAGGAGGAGATTCACCAGAAGGAAGAGGCTGAGAACAACCTGTCTGCCTTCAGAGCTGTATGACTTCTTTTTTTTTTTTTCTATCAGCTTTCAGCTTGTGTTTCCTTTCCTTCAACTGTTTTTGCTGCATTTCATAAACTTTTTTTTTTTCTCTTGGTTTGCCACTATAATTGTGCTCCACTTGTTTAGGTCTCATAGTATTTTGTGTGTTTGTGTTGCTTGTGTTTCCATCCAGGATGTTGACAATGCCACTCTGGCCAGGCTGGACCTGGAGAGACGCATTGAGAGTCTGCAAGAGGAGATTGCTTTCCTCAAGAAGATCCATGAAGAGGTATGTTTATGTGCTATACCATTATGTGTCTGCCTGCCTGTCTGAAATGGGGCATCTGTGCACATGTATGTCAGTAGGGTGGTGTGGCTGGATCGTATAACCACGCTATGTAAGGATACACTGCGATATCAAATATATAAAAGCCACTCCAGGAATGCTGCTTTTACAGGGATCACATACTTCACACTTTAACATTCAAACACATTTATTATCCCTAGGGGTGTAACAAAATTTCGTGGCACAAAATTTTTGCGAAATAAAAAAATGACAAAATAAAAATCAAGTAAAAAACGTTTCAAGAACGCAAAGGGGTGACAACGATTTAACGTTTTGCTGACTTCACGTGAAAATGAAGGAAGAAGAGAAAATAGTGGATGTTAGGTCCACTCTGTGTAGACAATTCATCCTTATGGACCACGGTTTTGTGTTGTCGCTTACTTCTTTACAGATCACTGAGTATGTCTTATAATTCACCCAGGTTTAACCCTTTAACTACGCACCACAAAAAACATGATGAAAATGTTTTTTGTGTGCATTTCTTATTCCCTCAAAAGAGTAATTTCTAGATTTTTTTTTTTAACATACTTACTGATATCAACTTGGAAAGTGTCAAAAATTACTTACTAACTTAATTCTGTCAACATATTCATGATGTACTACCACTAAATGTTTAATATTTTCAGCAATAAATGAACAGAGGTTTGGATTTTATAACAAATAATCCATTTTTTCATATTAGTTTAATTGTCCTACTCTTACCATAAAGCAAAAAAAAATCAACTATTTGGCTGAGCATGGTTTTAAAAAGTATTACATATCTAATTTAAGTTTTTCTGTAGTATCAAAAAATATAATTATATTCAGGAAGGCCTTTTTTACTATGATATACCAAAAAAAGTATTCATATCTGTCATATTTTCACCAAAAACAGTCAAAATGTCTTTAGTGATTTTCATTTTGACTCAGGTTCAGATTAGTTAGATACTCCACTTATTAAAATATAGCAACTCAAAATGTGATAAACCATATGGTCGAGCAAGCAGTTAAAGTCGCTCCACTGTCTCATTTGTGCAGTAACTACACTCGGTATAGGCTGGAGATACGACTGCCACTTGTACCTCTGTCTCTCCCTGTCTTCCTCTTATTCTCTCTCTCTCTCTGTCTCTCACACACATATATTTATGTCATTTATGTTTAAGAAATAATATAAAAGAAACAGGTAGATTGGCAAAATAAAATGTGTTTTCACTCTTTCTTCATAATCTGTAGAACAAAACACACCCACAGTCACACTGTCCAACTTTTATACTCAAAGAATTTTTCATCAAATTTGTTATCTTCATCAGGTTTATTTTTTTTAATCTTTATTTCGTATCCTGAGTCCTGTCTAGTATTTTGTATCGTTTTTTTGAGATGACTATTTTGTTACACCCCCTAATTATCACATTTTGAATTCCTCATTCCTCTGTTTGTTTGATATTTTGCAGTAAAATGTTCTATCGTTTTATTTTTAACATGTAAAAAAGTGCAGAGGTGTTAGAAAGCCATAAAGGAGTGACATGGTCAGACATTTGGCCTCTTCACTGTAGGTCCCGTCTTGTCATTTTCCTCGTCCACGCCCGAACTTTGACCTCGTAGAAATGCTGAACAGCCGATTGGCTAAAGTGAGCGTGTCAGCTGCTGTGTTTGCGTGTGGGTGGCTGGTAGAAAAGTAAAGATACAGAAAAAGAGTCTGGGCCTGTGAACAGATGCAACGCTATTTATATATGCTTTGAGCGGAAGATCAAGAGACAGCTGGCCTCCTGCTCTTCTGCTTTCATTTAAGTCAGTTTTAACTGTGATGTATCAATAAGCCACTGTCTAAAGTTAGACGCTAGGGATCAATTAACCTTCATGCTTTTGATTTAACCTCCTGCTGCTCAACTTTTAGAAAAAAAAATCTCACTTTAACACTCACAGTAGTCACAAATTTTACCTTTACACACACAATTTCATTTTATTTTATTGTTTATTTTGAGCTTGTGCACTCCATGTAGAATATTTATTACATACATTCCATTTTATGTACATGGATATACATAGAGAAGTTGCTGTAGATTTATATAAACAATATACATAGAGAAATATACATTGAGACTTATACATGATTGGTTGTAAACATTATGTGTAGACAATATACATTATACAAGAACATATACAGCAATTTACTATTAAAATACAACCCTAATAGTCCAAAAGGCAGTGAGAAGAAGCCAGACTTATTTATTCCCACCCCCAGTTTCACTGCTTAAACTTGGATGGCTGCAATTATATCAGAGAAATTACCTGTAAACATTCATTAGTACACCAAAACTAACTTTAACACAACATACAGAACACAAATGTACACAAATAAAGAGAGGTTGACACTAATTCAACACAATTCATTCAACAATTAATTTTTCTGCTTTAAAAATGAAGATAAATTTGTAGTCTTTCAGTGAATACCCTTTTTAAAGCTGTGTAACTTTGATTTTCTGAGGATTTTCAGCCCAAAGCAAAAAGTCACCGCTTTAACTTTTCCATTTATTCGAAGGTTGTTTCAGCTTTCAAATCTCGGAGCAAATCTAACACTTGGAGTTTCTTACTTTTTTTGGATAAATCGGCTTCTAGTACTGTTTGACTTGAAAACAGATTATGCTTTGTTGAAATGCAGTTGCAGAAAAATGATTAGACCATCAAAAACAATGGTTATACAAGTACTAACTCCTGTGTGTATCATGTGACTAAAACAGACAGAAAAGAAAACATGGAATGAATAAAAGTACTGTTT
>JAPTGZ010000015.1:31902881-31915180 GCA_029814645.1 Fowleria isostigma | reverse complement strand
TTTGTCCAAACAAATGTACCTTTAGTTGTACCAGGCATTAAAATGAACAAGAAGTTGAAGAAAACATAGGGTGGTCTAATTGGTTTTTCCCTGTGATATATTTTTCCTGTATATATTCCTGTGTTGGTCTTCATTTATGACATGTCTATGATAATTTATGAGACAAACTAAATGTTTATTTTATCTTATCATTGTGCAGGAAATCCGTGAGCTGCAGAGCCAGATGCAGGATACTCAGATCCAGATCCAGATGGACATGTCCAAACCTGACCTGACTGCAGCCCTCAGAGACATCCGTATGCAGTACGAGGCTATCGCTGCCAAGAACATTGCAGAAGCTGAGGACTGGTACAAGTCTAAGGTACGTCTACAGCACACACACGTCCACTGTGGAGTTTGTTTCAGCTGTCGCTCTAATAAACCTCACCCTGTTCTCTCTCCTCAGGTGTCCGATCTCAACCAGGCTGTGAACAAGAACAATGATGCTCTGCGTCAGGCCAAACAGGAAAGCATGGAGTACAGACACCAGATCCAGTCTTACACCTGCGAGATCGACTCACTTAAGGGCACCGTGAGTATCACCACACTGTTTCATACAACTCCCATCTTCAGTAATCTTTCAGACTCATCTTTTTTCTATTTACTTGTTGTTCTTTAGAATGAGTCTCTGCTGCGCCAGATGAGAGATATGGAGGATCGCATGGGCCGTGAAGCTTCCGGTTTCCAGGATACCATTGCACGGTTGGAAGAAGACATCGCTAAGATGAAGGTAATTTTTTATGCTCTTTAGCTCAAAATGTGGTGTTCTTGAGAAACAGAAAAATCAGACACTGACTAGAATAGAACAAAGTACTTCTATTCTATTCTATTCTATTCTATTCTATTCTATTCTATTCTATTCTATTCTATTCTATTCTATTCTATTCTATTACTCCACATGGGCTGTAAATTAGACAAGTACTCATATGCAGTCAGTATCAGCCCAGGAAAAGGCCAGACAGCAGTGATTATACAGTTGTGAAAAACATGATTAGACCATCAACAGTCATCAAAAATAATGATTATGCAATCAAGTACTGACTCCTGTGTGTATCATGTGACTAAAACAGACAGAAAAAAAACATGGAATACCTGCAAACAGTGTTTTTGTCGGTACAATGCCATATTGATGTAAGAACTGATGTGATTTTGGTTATCATCAAGAAAACCACCAACTTAAGGGATTTTGGTTATTATAAATCAAAGACAAAAATATGGAAAATGGATAGATATCAGCTCTGAAATTAAACTCTTATGAGCTATTTTTGTTATCATTATATTTGTCCAAACAAATGTCGTTTTAGTTGTAGTAGGCATTAAAATGAACAAGAAATTGAAGAAAGCATAGTGGTTTTCTGCAACTGTATATAAAACCTGTGATGCATGGACAAACTGTTTTCACAAAGGGCATTACTGCTTCTGTTATTAAATTTAAATAGACCAGTAAAAGTCTTGTAATCACTGATTTACAGGATGATATGGCTCGCCACCTGAGGGAGTACCAGGACCTCCTTAATGTCAAGATGGCCCTCGACATTGAAATTGCCACCTACCGCAAACTGCTGGAGGGAGAGGAGAGCAGGTGTGTGTTTGTGTTTACTCTTTTCATTTGGATGCAGGTTTAATTAGGCGTAAAATAAATAATCTTGTATTACAGCAACACATACTTGTAAACACTTTCCCCTCATTACCTACTCGTCATGGTGTTTTTTTTTTTTCCTTTTGCAGGATCACAACCACTATGCCTGTCCAGTCTTCCTACTCCTCCATTGGGTTCAGAGGTGAGAGAAGCACTGCCCTACCAAAAATCTATTAAAATTCTTTTTATGCACTTTAGAGGAGTCAAGGATGAGACAAAAAAGACTAAATATAGCCTGTGACTGTATATGGTAGGTGCTATTTTGAATGCCTTGGCTGCAGTGACACCATGTGACCACTGTGTGGGGACATACGACATGTCAAAAATCCTAAAGCCCTTTGCTTCACTAAAGCAATCATCACTTGATGTATGGACAGTCCAAACTTGTAATTAATCTTTGCCAGTAGCTCCGTTTTAAGGCTGCTTAAACATAATAAGGAGCAGTAATTAAAGATGATATATGAGGTGTAACCAAGATAGATTAGCGCCATTAATTAAATAAGTTTAATCACGTTTCACAAGTATGGTCAGAAAAAACGATCTTCAGTTCTTGATGTGTAGTTCACCTTATCATGTTCAAATCAAACCCTTTAACAGCAGTCTATCCCTGCCACTATGTCTGAGTTAACCCATAAAGACCCAGCACTACTTTTGTGTCAGTTCCCAAATGAAATTTTCTTGATATTTAACCTTTTTTAACCCATAAAGACCCAAACATCCACCATCTACCAAAACCATCTACTGATAAAAACTGTTTAATCCCTGTTCATCCACTAATCCTATCAATACATGTAAATAATTGGTGTAAAATACAGTTTGTCATCTTTTCATAGTCATTAGAGATGACCCATTTGGATGTTCAGAGGCTCCGTGGTTACCGTGGAAACACAGTCATGTTCATTGATTCACCAGTAAAACCTGTGGAGTTGGATCAATGACAGTGGATGGACATACTTGGTTTATGTTCAGTTAATGATAAATTTTGCTGAAAAAGTCACTTTTTTTGTCAGTTTTCTCTATTTTTGATATAATAATCCTCAACTTTACTCGACCCTTATATGAACATGTACATGATTAGTAAATTAGATGTTGTAAAATACCTGATGCAGACAATAATATTTCAATAAATGGCAAAAAATCACTTAAGGATGAATAAATATAGAGAAAAAATGAATTTAGGAAGTGTCACAAATGTCACACTGCGTCCTTATGGGTTAAATTGACTTTGTTGTGTGTCAGCTGTGACATATGAATACTGAAAAAACTGTAAAATATATTCCCGCAGAGACCAGCCCTGAGTCCCAGCAGCAGCAGCGCTCATCAGAGATTCACTCCAAGAAGACAGTTCTCATCAAGACCATTGAGACCCGCGATGGAGAGGTTTGAGCACAAGCCTACAGTCTACACACACACACACACGCACATGCACATGCACATGCACTTACACAGAAACTCTACCTCCACTGTATAAAACACTCACACAGTCTGTTTCATTCTGAATCCTATTGATTTGTTATATTCCCATCCAGATGAAGTATTCTGTCAGCCAGGGCGCTAGTGCCCAGTGTGTAAGTCTGGTTCCATTATCCCATCAGAGTTTTCTCATCTGTGCACCACAGGTTGAAGCAAACTACAAGATTTAAAAGGACAGTTCTGTGTTTGCACTGGTTTAGTCTCTCTGTCTGTACAATATCACCATTGTTTTTCAATTTCTAATCCACACAAGCTTGAGAGAAAAACAAAAAGGCACCTTCGCCTTGATATTGAAATAACACAATAAATCTAACCCAAACTGATCCATGAACTCTTGTAGTTTGCATTGAGCCACGTAGCAGCTTCATCACCGTACACTCGCTCACGGGATGTGAATATACAGCTTTATGTCAGCGCTTATAGCCCCTCCACTCCCTGCACAATCCTCACTCCTGATGGTACCTGCACACATAGTGGTGTACAACCACTAGCCACTATTAAAAGAAAATAGTTTCTGCTAGGGCTGCACGGTATTGACAAAACTTGCAATGTAGGTGTACAGCAGGGGCGTCCAAACTTCAATTCAGATTTAATGAGGTGAACATGCGTGAGGGCCAACCATTCTGCCTGACATTCTTGAACAAATTAACTATTTTATGGAAAGTTTTTTGCTAACAACATACTTTTCATTTCATGTATGTATGACAAATCTAAACAGGTCTGACCAAAATCACTCTGCATTTATTACCAGAAGGCCATATAAGATGAAATACCATCTGCCTGAGAAAAAAAAAATCAGGAATACACCTTTTTGAAACAAAAAATTGATTTTTTTAAAGTATGTGTAATATTACTTTGGTTATAAATGCTAGCAGGCCACAAGTGATGCATTTTATGACAGGCTGTGGGCTGCAATTGGTCCCTGGGCCACACTTTGGACATGCCTGGTGTATAGCATTGTTGCGATATTTCTCGTTCACCTAAAGAAATGACAGTTTCTTCTACAAATAAAAATGTTCCTTAACAATCTTAGAATGAGCCAATTATTTGTATGGTGATTCAATTATTTATAATTTCAGATTAAATACTGTACTAATCCAATCAATGACACAATAGAACCTGGTGATGCTGCTTCCATAGACCTTCAACACAAACACAGTCAAATATTTAGTCATATTCACATATAACAATGTGTAAATGACATGGATGTTTTTCAAAATAACTAAAGTACGAGAGCACCGCCATGGAAGAGCTTTAACTAAACTATATTTCATTACTTGCCTGGTTTGGTAAATATTTTATTAAAATAAAATCTTTAAATATAAGTATTCAGGCCTTGACCATAGTTGTGCTCTGAAAATCTTCACATCTTTTCAACATTAATAATATGTAAACTTACATTGAACCAGCAGCAGTTTCATTACTTCAGTTTATATACCAGAAAAATTATCATGTTAGAGAAAACCACTCTGGTACCCCATGGTGTTTAAAACAGAAAGTTAACGAAAAAAAAAGAAAATAAATTATTGCACGTCTTTATGATATGAATATTACACACTCTATTTCGCAACATTGATATTTTTCTGATATATCGTGCAGCCCTAGTGCACTCATAGCGGTGTACAACGACCAATCACTATTGAAAGACGATGTTTTCTGCGCTGTGCCATCCCCATGTACACATTCTTTATTTTAAACATCAGGTCATAAATTCACAATATGTCTCCTCTCTTCCTCAGGTGGTCAGCGAGTCCACACAGCACCAGCAGGACATCATGTAAACAAGAAGCCTCAACAGTATATAAAAGAAATATATTAAAGCGATAAATAAAAATGCTTGAGAAAAATACATTTTCCTACCACTACAATAATAATTTATAAGCTGAGCCGACTGTCGAGCCTTTTTCTAAACAAAGAGAAGCAATCGTAAATCTTCCTGTAACATCCATACCATATATTTACCATTTGGCTTCTTTTCAAACAATCATTTTAGCTGATTTCAGTAGAAACAGAAAATGATCTATGTGAATGCAACCAGTATACAAATGAATCAGAGGCGGTATCACCCTGGGTTAAATAAAGGGCATTCCAGGAATTATTCTTTATTCGTCTTCCTTTCCTTTACTCCAAAACATCAGAACTCGTCTGTGATTTCTTGTCTGCAAAAGCATAGACCTTTAAGTGAACAAATAAGGGTTTTTTTTTGTAGATGTATTTGTCCATTATTCACAGGGAAGCTCGCAAAGCGCAGAAAAGGTCAACGGACCTGAAACACCTCGGACAGAAACAGTGCACATATTCCATGTTTTATTCTGTGCAACTTTAGATGTATACAGCCAGAGTGAAGAAGAATGTATACAGTATTTGTGTCGCTGATATGAAGGAAATGTGATGTTGTTTTTGGTGGAAACATTCTCGGAAACATCAGCAGCCAGTGAATGAGGAACTCAGTCATGTGTGCAGTTTGAGCTCAATAGCATGTGCTGGGTGTTTGTTGTATGTTAAGGTGGCTGTGCAATGCTGCTTCCCTGCACCAAAACTCTCAAATAAAGACATTTGTTATCAATCAACCGCTGGTGTAATGAGAATTCTGTATTTCATCCAGTGTAGGGGTCTCAAACCTGTGGCCTGGGGACCAAAACCGACCACGACAAAGGGTGAAATGAATGCTGAATTAGTGAAATACAAAAATGACACTGAAGATATTAACAAGCAAGGACATTAAAATAATTTAAGGCCAATTTAATCTAAAAGTCAGACCAATAAAGTACTATCATAATGAATGATAAATACTGAAAACTGCAAATTTTTGTATTTATTTTAGTATAAAAAGGTAAAATTATATAAAAATTATTACATTTACAGATAAGCCTTTTACAAAAAAGGTGAATAACGAACAAATAAGAACAACCTGAAATGTCAGAATAAAATGCAAATATAACATTATTCTGCCCATTATTAAACGTGTATTTGTCGATACACTGGGAACTGTACATTGTAATAAACGTGAAAATGAGAAGCTGAGGTAAAACAAATTGCCATAAATTGTTAAAATTACACTTTTTTTTTTCCTAAAAATTTTGTTCAGGCTTATTCAGGATAGTTTGTAGATGTAAACACTTTGATAATATTTTAAAATGGCCCAATTCAATTCAGATGGATAAATTTGGTAGTTTTTTTGCACCTTTAATGAAATATGTGCATTGGGATGTTAATCCAGATAACAGTACATCTTTTGAGACTGGACTGCACATTTTTGCAGTAATATGTTTTGGTCTATTTCCATTGCTCTGGGCTGCATTTTTTTTTGCCAAAGTTTTTTTTGTATAAGTCAGTCTGACAAACAATAGTCCCCTGTGCCTTACATTGTATGCAAACACAACTGGAATTTTAAATTGAGGCATAATTTTGTCAAAATTACAGTAATTTTTCTAATGAAATTTCATTTTTTAACGTGTTATTCACATCTTTTTTGTAAAAAGTAAATTTTTTCATAACCTAATGAAGGTATTTTTGTGGTAAACTATTGAGAAAAACTTGGAGTTATTATTTACAGTTTATTATGTCATATTACTGATCCAGCCCACTTGAGCTCAAATGGGACTAAATACAGCCCCTGCAACATATTGAGCCAAAGACCCCTGCTGTCAAACATAGAAGTTAAATACACATTTTAGAATTGACATTATTTCTATAGTGTTACATCATTATTTTCTGACCCCGCCCACTTCAGGTCACGGTAGGATATATGTGTCTTCTAAACTAATATAAGTTTAACCCCTTGTTACAGGACCATCTCGTTATAATTCGTAAAATCAATGCACATGCCCTTAACACAATCTAAATTACTTACAATGACGGATCCAAAACAAAGACTGATTAAACTTACAACCATCCCGATTCACGGTTTGAAGACATGTAGTAACTACCCTATTTTAACTGTGTTTACTCTATTTTGTACCGTAAAGCACTTTGTGACCTCTGTCTGTCAAAGATTCTCTATCAGTAAACCTTATTTATCACTTATATACCCTGCTCCAATGCATGCTGGGAGACCTAGCCTCTAGCTCTGCTGCTAAGTCAAGAGGGGTTTCCCAGCATGCATTGGTTATAAGTTTAATGACTCTCTATTGTGTTTCCTATATGAGCATTGAATATTTGAGTGTGTCTAATCGTGACAATTTGTGTGACAATAATTGGCTGTTGCCATTGCAACACATTTATCTTGAGAGTATACATACTGTGATTATTATCAGGTTAATGACGAGCCATATAATATAATGAATGAAATTGGCTCTATGCACAACCCCACTACCACCTGAAGTTCAGGAAGTAGTGGGGCTGTGCACAAGAGCCCATTATGGAAATTCAGATTTACTTACTTATTTACTTCCTCCTCCTCCCTGTGGCACCCCTTCCAACAGATGGCACCCTAGGCAGCCGCCTACTCCACCTATGCCACGGGTGCCCCTGCCTGGTCCAGTGTGTGTGAGATTATTATCATTGGTCTGATGGCGTACAAGCTTTTTTCTGTATTTTCTTTATTAACTCACTGCATTCATCATCTACTGCGGGGGAGTTTTCTTTCCAAACTTGTAATAACTTCACAACCCAAGCGTAATTCTCTTCTGTTAACATTTAATTTTAGTTTTTATAGAGAATATAGGAGTAGCGGCCCTGTTAAATTATCAGAAACACGACTGGTGTGTGAGCGGAGGAAAGTGAACAATGGTTTGTTAATGAGCTGGCCCCAGTCATTCTTTGTTTCCTGCAGAAAGCAGATTAGCGCAGCAACAAGAATTATAGTATGTGCAGTTTGTGTCTGAAGTCACTGGACTGAAAATGTCAGTGGAGATAAAAAGTGGGGGTGGTGGAGGAAAGAGAAAAGAAAGATACAGAGACGGCAGACAATAAATGAGCATGCAAGAGAGAGCCAAACAGAACGGGTGGTACGGAGAGAAAACACACAACGACGACGAGGGGACAAATGTAATGAAAAGGTTATTTGGAGACACGGGGGGGAAGGAAACAAAGGGGAAGATTTAGGAAAAAGATAATTGGGCAGAAGAAAGGAAAACAGAAAGGGGGAAAAATGTCATTTGACTGTGTTTTCAATAGAGACATGGTGCCAGTCAGAGTGGTGTGTGTTTCATCACTGTTTGTCTAACAGCTGTCAGCGGAGACACGTTCACAGGTCAATAACAAATGGGAGCATATGTCCGTTTCTTTACCGAGAAGGATGCTGTCCTCGCTGACTCTAACTGATATAATAGTGGAAAAAAAAGCAGGCCGCCACCACTCAGACAAATCAAAATGACAGTGTTTGTAGACTGCATAGAAGCTATTAGCGATCCACAAATTATACATCCAGCAGAAATTTTTCAAAACTCTAAACACACAAACCCTTAATTTATCACTGTCAGTCCTGTGTGCATGTGTGCATTTACAAAACACTTGGGTTTCGTGTAAATAATAAGAAATTTTAACCCACGAAGACCCAGTGTTACTTTTCCAGCAGTTCCTGAATGAAATTTTCTCTATATTTAATGTTTCTTAGGCAATTTATCACAATTTATCATAATATTATCCTCTGTATTTTGCATTTCTTCAATAAAAAGATTGGTATTTTCCCATATTTTATTCACTGATTATGTACATGTTCATAAAAGATCATTAAAGTTAATTGCCATAATATTAGGAACAGAGAAAAATGCAGAAAAGGGGACTTTTTCCACTAAATTTAGCATTCACTGAACATAAACCCAGTGTGTCCATCCATTTTTATCAATCCAACTCCATAAGTTTTATTGGTGAATCAGTGTTATAAAAGATGACGGTGTTTCCACGGTAACTACGGCGCCTCTGAACATCCAAATGATGACCATGAAAAATGACAAACTGCATTTTACACCAATTATTTACATGGATTGATAGGATTGATGGATCAGAAGTTATTAATTAAACAGTTTATAATGGTAGATGATTTTGGTCGCTGGTGCTTGTTTGGGTCTTCATGGGTTAAGTTATTTATCACCATATATTATAATACTATCCTCTGTATTTTGCCTTTTATCAGTATGAATCAGGTATTTTCCTGTATTTAATCCATCGATCATGTAGATGTTCATAAAAGCTCAGATTAAAGTTGAGGGTTATTAGATGAAAAAGAGAGAAAACTGCAGAATAAGTGACTTTTTCAGTCAAGTCTCTCATTAACTGAACATGAACCCAGTGTGTCCATCCACTGTCATTGATCCAACTCCATAGGTTTTACTGGTGAATCAATGTTGGAGAAGATGACGGCGTTTCCATGGTAACTACGGAGCCTCTGAACGTCCAAATGGGTCATATCTGATGACCATGAAAATATGAATAACTGTATTTTACACCAATTATTTGCATGTATTAGCGGATCAACAGGATTAAACAGTTTCTATCAGTGCATGATTTTGGTCGATGGTGGATGTTTGGGTCTTTACGGTTAAAAAAGGTTAAATAGGGAGGGAAATTTTATTTGGGAACTGACACAAAAGTAGTGCTGGGTCTTTATGGGTTAAGATTGCATAAAAATGTTATTGTGCATTGTGCATTGTGTTTTTTCCACTGCTATATAGTAAATAAGTACATTTTGCTGCCTCTGTCCACACCAGTGCATTACAACACTCCAGTTTTCTTCTCCACTGCTGACTACTGTAACACAGATTACAGATCAGCAGAGTTTAACAGAAGAACTAAACCTATTATTTTAACCAAGAACTGTTATTGAAGCAGGTAAGGAGTGACCTACTGTAAATCTCCTCTTTCTCACCTCATGCAGAATAAACATGACAGTTAATTTAACTCATTTTTGTTACATGCCATCTGCTACTAAGAAAAAATATCTGCATAAAGGGCAAGTAAATATTGACTTTACTTCATACAATTCAGCTTCAAGAATTCCAAACTAACCCTTTAATGTGGAATCACAAATATCGCCAAAGACACAAAACGTTTGAATGTTTAAAAAGAAGAAAATATATTCAGGAGTGACTTTAAACAGGTTTGTGAACTGTGAAACCTTTTATTTAGTCAGTAGAGATGGAAACCTCCCAACCAAACCTGAATATTTTCCTTGTTTTAACCAACATTACTAATATAAACAAAATATGGAAAACATTATTATCTATATTCATAAAGTTAATAACATTCCATAAAATAAAGTTATTAGTAACATAAAACATGCCATGATAATAGTGGTGTTTTGGTCTTTTGGTTGACATTTTTGCGTTCTGATTTGTGATTAAATCAGGGGTGTCAAACATGTGGCCCCCAGACCAGACTCACAGGATGAACAAACGTTACACTGACGGTATTAACAGTCAAGGGTGTTGAACTCATTGTAGTTCAGGGGCCACATACAAAACAATATGATCCCAAGTAAAATTATAGCATAGTAACTTGTAAATAATGACAACTCCAACCTTTCTTATTGTTTTTTTGTGAAAAAAAAAAAAAATGTTATGAAAATATTTACAGTTACACACTATCTTCAAACAAATGTGAAAAAAACTGAATAAATATAAACAATCTGAAATGAAAATAAGTACAGCTTTATCAATATTCTGCCTGTTACTAAATATTTGGGCATTTGTAGATCCAATCCATAATGCACATGTGTAAAGGATAAGCTGAGGCATAATATTGTTAAAACTGCACTTAATTTTTCTTAAGAAATTGCAGTTTTTCAGGTTATTCACATATGTTTTAAGAAAGGATAGTTTGCAAATGTAAATATTTTCATCATTAAATGTAATTTTTGGATTTGTCATTGTTAATAGGTTATCATGTTATTATTATTTTACTGGTCCAGAGCACTGGAGGTCATATTGAGCTGAATGTGGAACTTGGAAGAAAAGGAGTTCGACACCCCTGCTCTAAATCAATATCTGGGTTTTATTCCAGACTTTCTCATTTTTCCACTGAAATTAACAATAAATTAACTTTTACAAATCTGCTTTGCTCATAAAACATGGCCCAATTGTCACTTATTAACAAGTCAAACCAATGTGTTTGATGCCAAAACCTTGTTAAATAATCATTTCACAAAATACTCTGAAGTCTGCGGTTCTCTGCAGGGGTGTAACACTGAGATGATTAATCAGGAACAGGTCATTAAATTCCACCTTTATTATCGCAGGTTGTGGTGCCGCACTTGTTTGAGGTTGTGTGATTGCACCACATTCTTTCAGTCATTAGAACAAGCTCAACACATGATACTTTAAGTGGAAATATGGAATATAGAAGAATATTAGACCAACAGTGAAGCAGTCAAGTCAAACCATACTTCACCATGTGGTATTATTATTATTATTATTATTATTATTATTGTTATTATTATTATTATTCCAGCAGCATTTTAGTCCTTAAACACACAACCAGACCCAGGAAATTCATAATATGGACAAAAGTATTGGGACACGTTGAGGTCAGGTGTTTTTCTTTTTCAGGTGTTTGGGATATAAAACAATGTTGACAAACTTCATAATATAGTTTTACATTGTGATAAATATCATTGGATTGGTTAGTTTTATGCAAATTGTTATTTTTGTTTCCAAATTGTCTCAAAAATAGGTTTGACTGACCTCTCAAAGATTTTTTTTTTAATCCCTGACTATAATTTTAAATGTTCTACCTCTAAATTTCTAAAAATATTTTTGTGTTCTGACTGTAAATAATAATTTTATACCACAACTAACCATCTATTTTCTATCTCCCATTAAACTTTAAGGAAATATTGCTGTTTTTATCTCATATCAGCATGAACAGGACAGCTGTAGCCATGATGCTGAACTTAGTGGTCCATTTCTTCAACTAAGCCTAAAAAATGCCTTCAGTATAAAATCATTCAGGAATATTAAGCTGCGATAGTAAATATATTTTTGTTGTTGTTGACTCTTTTGTCATAATGAGGATGCTCAATGTACACATTTAAGGTAATGGCAGTAGTGGTTCAGGGGGAAAGGATAGGCAGAAAGTAACCCTTTGCTTCTATCCTCTTTTTTTGGTTTCTGTGTGTATAATTGTTGTACTGTATGCAATGATGATGTACAAACCAAACTTAAAAATTAAAAAAAAAAAAATAAAAAAAATTATTATTTAAACTCAGATC
>JAPTGZ010000015.1:31785291-31796148 GCA_029814645.1 Fowleria isostigma | reverse complement strand
CTCAAAGAATTTGATAGTAAGGGTTCAGCACCATGGACAGAGGCTACCTCTCTTTCATCTCTCATCCCTCTGTCTCCGCGCTGTGCGTCTCTGTGCATCCACCTCTGCCCTCCTGTCTACCATAGGCTCTTCCTACTGTGACAGTGGTCTCACAAAATTTCATGTAAAAAACACGGAGCTTAAAATTATAATGGCATCACGGAAGTCTGCACAACAAAGCTCCGGGTCAGAACCGGACTTCAGCAGTTGTAGAGTCCTGGATGATCCGTGTCCGATATGCAGCTGTCCGTGCCTCTGCCCGGCTATGATTCTGTTCATAATCACTCATCTGGTCCACACATGACTGATGTCTGTCAGTGACTTACACTGGTAGAACTTCTGTGGCCCATCACACAACCACTGCATCATCAACTCCCCGCCCTCCGCAGATCTGTGTGTACCTCTGATGAATTTTGTTCTCTTCTGTAGACCCAAAAATTGACAACAGAAACCACTCAACTACTCACCACTATTCACACAGCGAGCCTTGTGCTCCATGAATTCATCCACAATGCACCATATATCCATCATTTTGGCTCACTCATTCTCACTGGACAAAATCACCAGTCCACTGAGTCTCTCCTGTCCCGTTGTGCCTCTCAGGTGTTTTTTTATTCATTTTAATTTTGAGAATGGGTGCTCAGAGGCAATGGTGACTGGGAGGGCCATGCAAACTTTCCTAAATGTTGATGTCACTGCTGGGTGGGAATCTATATAAACACAAACACATACAATCATGGGCTTCGCCTTCTTTGCAATCCTTGAAATTCTACAGGAAAACTCAAATGTAAGGAAAGTCCTTGTGTAGTGGAAATGAGTCAGGGCCTGACCCGGGCCCCAAAGGCGCGGGCCCTGGGACCATGGCCCCCCTAGCCCCCCCGAAGCTCCACCCTTGCCTAGAGCACCAAATGGTCTAGGACTGCCACTGCATGCACTAATACACATGTGTTGAACTCTGGTCCTCAAGGGCCGGTATCCTGCATGTTTTAGATATATCCCTCTTCCAGCACACCTGGTTCAATTAATGATCAGCTCATCATCCAGTTCTGCAGTAGACTGATAATGTTATAATGGCTTCCAGGTGTAGTGGAAGAGGGAAATATCTAAAACATGCAGGACACCGGCCCTCAAGGACTGCAGTTCAATACCCCTGCACTAACATGTTAATTGGTTAAGTTAAATTGCCCATTGATGTGAATTATGAGAGTGAATGGTTGTTCATCCAGCACACCTGAGACCCTCTCAAAACTAAAGTGGTTCAAAAGATGAATGAATGAATTACATACAGTACAGATCCTTTAAGCAGCAAAGATGTGATCCATAAACAACACCAAAATGTGAAATACGCATATTTCACAAGTAATTCTTCATAATGGTGGTTCAAAGATGAAAAATGAAGTTAACAGATAAAACAGACAATAAAGGAAGACTGGGTTTTTGGGAAAAGCATCATAATGTTTCAAGTTCTGTTTATGATACTTAATACTGAGTTGCACATTGAGGAAGAATTAATTATCTTTATTTTTCTGTCAGTTTGTTTCTTTTTAATTTGAATTTGATATTAGATTGGTGTAAGACGTTTTGACATAATATTAAGAGGACATAAAGTTTGCTGTGTTTTGCACATTAAGAGCTCATAGAAATGTCCATCAAAGGTGACTTTTGACTTCAAATACATTGCACCTGTAATTTTTTACTGCAGTAAAAAAGTTGAATCAGCTCTTGTTCTTTCATCATAGCCTGTGTACACTAGTATCTGTACTTCTAATAGAGGAAAGTATGTGAGGACTTCTGCCACCTCTGCTGATGATATTTCTCACAGAGTTTCAAGAGGGTTTTCATAGTGAGAAGCTGTGAGGTGATAACAGCTGCTGAAGACGTGTAAAGTAACAGTTTGTTTGATGTGACAATAAATGATGTCAATCAGAATACAGATTCTACAATAGAGGATGTTTGAACTAGATGTGACAACACAAGTGTTTCTTGGAAACAGTTACTTTATGGAAAATCTAGATACTATGTAAAGTTCAAGGTCATCCTGAGCAGGACTTATCAGTCATCACGTGAACTAACATAATGTCCGAACACAATTAGACAAAAGATAAGGTCGGCAAGGCGTGACCAAGGCTGTGTATGAATAGATATGTGAATCACAGAAAACCAAGTCACGTTTACTGGACCTTGGTCATTGGTCACTACAGATTAAGACACTGTTATTGTTTTATTGAGTTGTTTTAGTGGTCGTGTGGAGGAAGACCTGACCGGATCCATTTTAAGACACAGACACACATAATGGGCCTGATTTATATGAGGCTAATATTATACATGCTCCTCAATATCCAGTTGCTTGGTGACGCTGCGCCACATGTTATCACTTCACTGTCTTCATCAGTTTGCATAATTTTTCAATCAAAACCATGAGTAAACTAATCAGCAGGTTCCCAGTGCTGTCACATCACCTCTCTTCAACACAATGTAGAAAGTATGAAAGATCAGAAATATCTGTTTTCATTTTGTTTTATCATTTATGTTGCCGTTATTTTTATTCTTGTTTTCATTTCATTTCATCTTATATTTTTCTTGTTTCATCTTGTATGAGTTGTTCTTTTTTAATGTTTTCATCAAATTTTTGTCTTGTTTTGTCTCATGTTTGTTGTTATGTGATACTGTGTTCTATTTGAAATAACTGTTTGCAAATATATTTAATATTCAAATTAGCACCATGGAAAATGCCCTGGTTTGTAAATACCTAGTGTATGTGTTTATTGTTATTTAGTTTTAAATGTAGGAAAGACAGCACCTCCTAGAGGAACAGCAGTGTCTGTTAGTGTGTTATACTTAATCTATTATTGATTATTGAGTGACTAATGTTAAAGCTGCAGTGAAGACGCACCTGATGAGGTGTAAATTCTGGGTCACATGGAGATTGTCTTTCAGGTTAAAGTCCATTAAAACGCTGATTATTAACCTCTCTGCTCATGTGTTCATGTGTTTCTCTGCATTCATTGTTGGTTTGTCTGCAGGTTCAGACTGAAGGTGAAAATGGACAGCGACCTGAAGGTAATCTTACGGCTGATTATTGATTATTGTGTTTGCTGAGTGTTTGATTGCTGTCAGAGGGCAGCTGGACAATGAGTGCTCTTTATACATCCAAATGACAAGCTATTGTCTTTTGGTATCCCAGCATGCATTTCACAGCAAACAGCCAAGTGTGGTCAGGAGGAACTTCTGGATGTTCCACAAGGAAGTTAAATATCAAAACCTGCCCACTATAATTAGATTTGCACTTTTTAGCTGAAGTTTCAGAAGATGAGCAAAACATATGTCTCTGCTCATTTCCATCTACTACTGCTGGTTGTATATATTTTATCATTATGTAAAAAAAAGTATGTGGAAATATTAATTAATTGTTTTAATAAATAGAATTGTCTAGTGGCGGCTGGTGAAATTAGATTTTAGTGGGTGCAATATTCAAGTCAGTTTTCAGCTGCACTATAAGTACATATCACCACTAGGATATGCCAAAGCACATGCAGCACTATTTTAAAATATTAATTTGCATTAAAGTTATTTCAGTCATTTATTTTTATATGTAAATTTCACCAGTCTATCCTTCAAACATGTACATTTTTCCATGATTCTATTGTTAAAGTCAGGCATGTCCATGACAAGTGTCTTTTCCACTGATAACATAGACGATGCATTTAGACCAGGGGTGAAGGTAGTGCAGATAGACTGCATTAAAAAAAATTGAAAATCAACATAAGGGCTAAAACACATCAATGATTCCACTCATACCGGGGAAATCATCCCCTGCCTCCCACATGGTGAGCTCATCGTGTTAACTGCTGAGCCAGAGTCCTGCACAGGGTCAAAATTCAAGATGACTTTATTGTCATTGCATATATTTCAGAGCAACAAAATGAAATTCTAGTTACAACCATCCAAGAATAACATGAAGACAGTAGCACATACAAGGGGATACAGGACGGAAGAATTGCCGAATCGCCACTTGAGCAGCGCTCTGGTTTTTCAAAGAAGGAAAAGACGCATCTGGGTTGAAGAGGAGAAAAAAAGACAGCATCATACTTTGTCCAAATCATGGGATGCAGGGTCGTGCTGTCAAAAAACACTTCAGCTTATAAGTACAATTAAAACAAACAACGAGAGCACATGAAACAGGGCAGGAGTTAGGGCAGGGGACCAACATATGTGACGACAGTGGAGTGCATGCGCAGTGGTCCAGGCATGTCGCAGCTTCCCCACGCCATTACTGTGTCAAGGGAGAGACAGGGAGGGAGCCCTAGAGAGACAGTGAAGGGAGAGGGGGATATGTGGTGAGTGTTATAGTCCAGAGTCATTGTATGTGTATGTGTTAGACCAAGGTCATGCCCGTGCCAGAAGTCCAAGCAAGGAAACAACCTTGGCAGATAAGGTGTTGAACTGTAGGAGTCTAGGCTATGGTTTACATTCCATCCATGGAGAGATTAGAACATGGGTGCTGAATTAATGTCTTATTAATTATTTACTTATATTATTTCTGCTGCCCTTCAGTTTGTGTGCTGAGTCCCAACAGAATCCGATTCTGCCAAATAGGGCCCAAAAATTAACCATTTACATAAACCAGTGGGGGTCATAGCTTCTCCCAGGTTGCATCCACTTTCCGAATGAGTTCAAGAGTTTACTTTTGTGGGTGGTGTTTGGGCTCAATTTTTTACACCTTCAGGTTCTCCTATCTCAAGTATTGTAAGGGGTCTACTGCACACATGCCAATTATAATGAGAGTGTATTTTGGTAAGCAAAGTGCCTTGGTTGCAGGTTTTTGCGCCCTGACAGGAAACACATCACTGGACTGTTCACTAAACAAGTGAAAACATTTTAAAACTACACTTGAATGCAGATTATACACAGTACTCACAGGCTGTATTATGTGTAGGTCTTTTATTTAAACATTAATGTTTTTGTAAAATTATTTCAAGTGATTTCTATCGTCTTCTTCATGTGAGACAGGTGTGGCAGCACGCAAGCGCCCTCAATTGACAAGCTGCCACTGTAAATGACAAACTTAATGATGCAGAATATAAAGACAAAGGAAAAAGAATATGACGAAAGACACAAAAACAAGAATAAATGTCTTGAAAATCAGAATAAATGATACAACAACATGAAAATAAACAAAAGTACAGCTATATTACATAAAAATATGAAAAAAATCACTGCTAGCTTATAAATTATGTGAAAATTTGAATAAATTAGATGAAAATATAAGTACATGACATACATAAATAGATATGAAAAATATTAATCAGGATACAAATAATGCAAAGGTATGAATAAATATGTGAAAATGGGAAAACCATTCAAACACAGTAAAAGGTTTGTCTGTGCAGCTCTGTACATGATGGGGTTTCATTTCAGCTCTCATTTAAAATGCCAGTTGTGTGTTTTTTGTATTAATTTATTGAATGTTACAGTTTCTTCATCATTCCACATAGTAACTCACACATAAATATTTACTACATGCACTTCCATTCTGCATTTTATTTTATTTTTTATTATAAATGTAAATAAAAAATGTGGGGAACTTGCAGTATGTGTTAAACATCAGAAAGCAGCAACCAATCCAAATAAGAGATTCAGAAGGGATGAAGAATATAGTAGACTATCAGAGCGCCAGTCATCATCACTGATATCACCACTTTGATAAGTTTTGATGACAGAGGTGTTCAGATCAATGACCCACTGACTCTTCAGGTCACTGTGACATTTTCCTAGCGTTAATCATTACCTATTAATGCTTCTGTGTTTGGCTGTTTGTGTAGCTTCCATTTCATATTTTCTTCGTAACACTTGCATCTATCTTCTCTGCCCAACCAGAGTATTGATTACTTGGAGGATGGGCGGAGTCACACAGCAGACAAGGTCAGCCGACCAATGGCAGAAAGCAAAAAGAGTAAGCAGCTCACAGGAGGCCCGAGGGCGGAGTCAGACATGATTTACACCATAGAGGATGTACCACCATGGTACCTGTGTGTTCTACTGGGGCTACAGGTAATGTTACGTCACTGAGTCTGTTTACATGATCATAAAAATACGATAACTGAGAGCAATTAGATAATCGTAATAACCAGATCCGATGCCTTTACATGCACTTCAGAAATGCAATAATCAAAAAGCCCTGTTTTTAGACATTTTATTCCATTATTGGGTTTCCTTTAGAGTACATACATTAAGGTTTAAGGTTGCTTTATTTATACCCATAGATTTATTTTGCAGACAGAGTGACTGCATTTGGCATTACATAACAAAACACACATTAAATCTGATAAGCAGGTACTTTATCAAGTGTCAAGACAAAAGGTAAAAGAAGTGCTCAGCGTTCCACCATTCATCAATATAGCAGCATGGATAAGTAAAAAAAGACAAAATAAATAAGATAAAGATAAAGAAAAACAAGACGCAATTAAATTATAATAAAAACCTTAAGGAAATTTAAAACAGTCTCTGGGATAAAAACCAGGATAAGAACATAAATTTTAAGAAAAAAATCACAGTAATAAAAAGCGCTAAGAAATAGGATAACTAAATAAATAATAAACAGAATAAAGTAAAGTGCAATGTGAGTACTTCTTATTGAGTTCAGTGATGGCGACAGAACAAAGCTGTTTTTATAAAGCTTTGTCCTGTGCCTAGTACGCATTAATAGTAGACTCCATGTTTCCACGTTTGACTACGTCACTTCCATTTTCTAAAAGTTTTATTGTTTTTGCAAATGCAAGATGTAAAATAACAAAATAAATTAGATTAACATGTATACATGAACAAAAACATAGGGTTATTGGGGAGAAATCCAGCTGTGTTAATCCAAATTGTTATAAAACATATCTGATTATGCTGGTTACATAATCACTTGAATAGTCTGATAACTCCAGAATTCAGATAATGATTGAATGGATTTAAATGTGCTCATTGTCTCAGTACAACAGCATATTGTTTTATCTTATTTTGTCAATTTTGACTTATTTGGGGTATTTTTGCATTCCTTCTTCTTTTCAATTTTTAATATTCTATTTTTTCCTCTTTATTTCCCTATTTTCACTCTGTTTTGTTTTCTAAGTTGTTTGTTTTCATCTCATTACATTTTTTTTATGTATATTTTTATTAACATAAATTTTTACAAGATGTTCATGGTGTGTAAAAAGCTTAAAAAATTTGTTACAGTAGGACAAATGTGTTTTAAAGAAGGAATTAACATAAATATATAATTTCATGGGTGCACCAAGCAGAGATCATTTTTAAACATCTGAGGAAGAAAAATGAAGAAAAAAAAAAAAAATTAAATGAAAAAAACAAAAAACAAACAAAGGTATAGTTATTTGAACAAGTATAATAATAACGGCAAAAATAGCTCATAAGAGTTTAATTCAAGAACTGATATTTAGCTATTTTCCATGGTTCTTCTTGATAATAACCAAAATCACATCAGTTCTTACATCAATATTTATGATATTATACTGTTGAAAACAGTGCTTTTATTCATTCTATGTTTTCTTTTCTGTCTGTGTTAGTCACATGATACACACAGGAGTTAGTACCTGATTGCATAACCATTGTTCATGATGACGATGGTCTTATTTTTTTGACTATATTTTTATGCCTGTGTCTGTGTATGCAGATGTGTGTTTTTACTGCCTATGTTACTTCTGATTTTATTGTAAGGCACTTTGTGAAACCTTTCTGAAAAATGTGCAATAAAATCAGCTTTTATGTATCTATTTATTTATTTATTTATTTATTTATTTATTTATCTAACTCCTCTAATGTTCTCTACATCTGCAGTTGGATCAGGATTTGAATGATATTTTGCAGAAACTGGAGGCAACAGACCCGACCAGGTCAGTGACTGTTACGACTAGTATGATCCAGTTCTTAAATCCTATAACAATACCTTCTGTTTACTACTAAATGTAGTTTATATTTTACAGTTTATCGTTTTAGATTTTTACATTGCACTATCAGTTTTATGTTATTTGGCAGTGGATTAGAAATATTCATGAAGACCAATGTTAATGCATTTTCTTCTTTATTCTATACTCGTATGTACTGAAACATGCAGTGTAGTTTTGGCTTGTGTATTTTAAAATCCCATAGGTCTTCCTAAAAATACACTGCTTATGCAAAATCCTAAGAACCATTTGGGAGTTCTAACTCTCATCCATCAGTGGGGATGGTTATGTTAACCAGCACTAAAATATCACAATGTCTGAAGGAAAAATGAATGTTTTCAGAAATCACTGTGCTATAATGGACTATAATGGTAGCCTGACCAACCATTCAGTTTTCTCAGTGTGTTTGATACTGAGAATTCTTTTGCACCAAATTCTTTATGGTGAGTCAAAGTCAGTTCCATGTCCACAAATCTCTTTACAATTGTTGTCAGTAGTTTCCTTGATTCAAAAATAAGGATTTAATTACAGATTACAAATTGTATTCATAGGTTTCTCTGACAAAAGTCTCACATCTATCTCATCTGTGATTGGTTTACTGGGCACCTGTTAGTCCCGCCTTCCTATTTGGACTCAAGCCCCACGATTCAACATGGTTTTCTTATTGAGAAAGATGGATGGATGGTCAGGCTACTATAATGTGTAATGGCAAAAGAGAGAAAAAGAAATTGCTTTCATATTGAATGTCTAAAATGTTTAATCACCACAGATTATCACAGATATGATCGTCTTTGAGTTATTTTTCCTCAATTTTTTTCATGCATTTGTTTTGTATAATATTCAGTGGTTTTGGATTGGGTATGTAAAGCTAATAATCTGATAAAGCTGTAAGATGATGTCTTTACCAGTGGTGTGCACATGGCCCATTTGTTGAAAAACACATGCTAAAGGTCCCTCATGGGGGACAAAATGTGCTAAAATGCCCTCTTTAGAACCAAAACCTATGCTTAAATGCCCTCTTGGGAGCCAAAACAGCTATAAAATGCATTCTTGGGAGCCAAAATGCATGCTAAAATGCCCTTTTGGAAGCCAATACATGTGCTAAAATGCTATCTTGGGAGCCAAATACATGTGCTGAAATGCCCCCTTTGCAGTCAAAATGTGTGATTAAGCGCCCTCTTGGAAGCCAAAACACATGCTAAGGTGCCCTTTTCGGTGCCAATACGTGTGCAAGAATGTCATCTTGGAACCAATATGTATGCTAAGAAGTCCTCTTTGGAGCCAAGATGCATGCTTAAGCGCCCTCCTGGTCACCAAAATGCATGCTAAAATGCCCTCTCTGGAGCCAAAAACACATGCTTAAGTGCCTTCCTGGGAGCCAAAACGTGTTTTAAAGTGCCCTCTTTGGAGCCAAAATGCGTGCTAAAATGCCGTTTTGAGAGCCAACACATGTGCTAAAATGTCTTCTTGGACTCAGAACGTACGCTTAAGTGCCATCTTTGGAGCTAAAACGTGCACTTAAGCGCCCTTTTGGGAGCCAAATCATACTGTAAACTGCCCTTTTTTTTCGTTTTCACCCCTGTCCTTCAATAAGTCTGTGCACACCACTGGTCTTTACTCTTGTTCTGTTTGGAGAATATTAAATTCAGGGCTTAAAACATCAAATCAGAAGCATTTTAACTTGCGTATAAACACACAGAAAATGGCATGTATTAACTTGGAGCAACCCCTGAACCCCTTACAGAAAGACAGGTAACGGCCGCCCCTCAACGTCAGGAACAAATAGGAGGTAACTGGCAGCAAATGTGGTAACCATGGTGACAAAACTTCTGTCTGTCTGTCCAGCTGTCTGTACTGTACTGTCAATCAGTGTGCAGGCTTTGGGGGAGTTCAGGGAGAGGTATCAGTGCTTGGTTGTGCAAGTCAATTCAAAGACACCTAATCGTGACCTGAGCGTTGTTCACTCAGAGCTGTAGATATCGGTCCAAGAGTTGAGCAAACCTGTATTTTAACACCACACATGGAAAACACTGTTGAGATCGGGGGTGTCCTTCCTTTGACCGCTTTTGGGAGGGTGTTAACCACTACAGACTGAGAACACCCAACGAGCGCTGCAGTGTTGGAGACGCGTCGACCTTGTTGTATAGCTAGCACAGTTTGTCCCTTATCAGAGTCCATATCCTCACCCCTTTTTTTCTGTTACATCAACTTCCAGGGTTTCATTTTCACTTGCTGACTAATATGTTTCTCCCACTGAAAGGAGGCAACTGTAACAAAATAATCAGTGTTGTTTTTTTCGTGGGATATTGAAGTAAAAATGACTAAGATGCAGGAGTGTTTTAGGTCTTTTAAGGTCTTTCAGCCTTTTTACGTAATACACATAATAAACATAAGTCATAATCAAAAATGGAGCTGAACTGTTGGTTGTGTTCTCCTCATGTCCAAACAATGACATCAGAACATCAGGAAACGGTTGGGCAGTTCATAATGTTATTTCCAACAGTATCAGACCATCCAAAGTTATTAGGCAATATACAACCATTTCCACTTCATTATCAGTGTTTGTAATTTATGTCTGAATGGGGCATATCTAAACTTAAAATCTGAAGGTAGGTAGGTTTTACAGTATATATATACATATATTTATATATATATATGTACACTCATACATTTTACTGATATGTTTAACCCATAAAATTTTTTTAAAAATTTCTCTGTATTTCACATTTTTCCAGTGAAAATCAGGTATTTTCCAATATTGAATTCAATGATCATATAAATGTTCATAAAAGCTCAGATAGATAGATAGATAGAACGATAGATAGATAGATAGAACGATAGATAGATAGATAGATAGATAGATAGATAGATA
>JAPTGZ010000015.1:31732901-31747748 GCA_029814645.1 Fowleria isostigma | reverse complement strand
GATGTTCTTTTGGGAGCCAATATCTGTGCTAAAATGTCCTCTTGGGAGCCAAAATGTGTGTTTAAGTGCCCTTTTGGGAGCCAAAACACATGTTAAATGCCCACTTGGGAGTCAAAACAGGTGCTAAAATGCCCTTTTGGGAGCCAATATCTGTGCTAAAATGTTCTTGGGAGCCAAACTTGTGCTGAAATGCTCTTTTGGGAGCCAAATGCATGCTAAAATGCTCATTGTGGGGTCATCACATTTGCTAAAATGTCCTCTTGGAAGCAATATTTGTGCTAAAATGCCCTCTTGGGAGCCAAAACACATGCTTAAATGCCCTTTTGGGAGCCAGTATCTGCACTAAAATGTCCTCTTGGGAGCCAAACTTGTGCTCAAATGCTCAAATCTTTTTCGGGCCACATATTATGTGCTAAAAGGTCTTCTTGGGAGCCACTATGTGTGCTAAAATGCCCTCTTGGGAGCCAAAAAACATGTTAAAGTGCCCTCTTGGAAGCCAAAACACATGCTAAAATGCCCTTTTGGGAGCCAATATCTGTGCTAAAATGTCCTCTTGGGAGCCCAACGTGTGCTGAAATGCTCTTTTGGGAGCCAAATGCATGTTAAAATACTCTTTTTAGGGCAATTACATGTGCTAAAATACCTCTTTGGAGCCAAAATGCGGTGCCCTCTTGGGAGCCAAAACATGCTATAAAGTGCCCTCTTGGGAGCCAAAACACATGCTAAAATGCCCTTTTTGGGGCCCAATACGTGTGCTAAAATGTCCTCTTGGGAGCCACTACATGTGCTAAAATGTCCTCTTAGGAGCCAAAACGCATGCTTAAATGCCCTCTTGGGAACCTATATATATATGTGCCAAAACACCCTTTTCTTTCTTTTCACCCTTTTTTTGCTTAGACCTAATACATTCATCCAGCTTTAAAACAGAACACACAAGAATAATTCTGTGTACAACAGAGTAAACATGGTGTGATTTCCTACGTTAATATGGTATTAAAATTCAAGAAAACATAAAAGTAATCCAAGTTTTCAGATTACAATACTCAGATTGATTAATGTAATAGATTACTTTTTGGGGGTATGTACTCTGTAATCTGTAACAGAACACATTTCAATAGTAACCCTCCCAACGCTGAACATAACTAAACGGTGGACGATCAACTGGCCGACTTCCCGCAAGGCTGTCTGGGGCGGTAACCATCGGCAACGGTGCCAGTTAAACTCAATCAATTGTCCTAATTAATTTGCCGGATTAATTTCTCGCCACCCTTCTCCTAAACTGCGTAAATCAAATCTCTACAACCTTTGGCTGTCTGGCTCACTGACTTGGCTGTGTGTGGTTCACTCTCCCTCTCACACACACATTCATACAGTGTTTAACACCAGCAAACCAGCCCCTCCAAATTAGCTCTTCAAATATTTACCAGCAGAAAATCAGTGGTCTCACCCCTGTTTCCCAGGGCAGGCTCCTTTGAATGAACTGAACTGTACAAGGCTGAGGGTTTCCACAATTTATGTTTTATTATTTGTGAATGTAAACACCGTAAAGTATTTTTGCTGCACCACCACTTTTCATGTCTCTTGATTGAACACAGAAAAGCAAAGAGAGAGATTCACACACTGCAAACAGCCATCTATAGCTCTGTTTACCTTTTAGCTGAAATAGAACATCAACCGGCACTAAAGCCATTAGAGCTTTTCTGGTATGGAACATACAGGCCAGTTAAAAGAAAATCAAAATGTGTCATAGAGGTGTCAGTGTTTGGAGGATTTATCTTGCGTTTGAGAGGTTGCGAGGGTCTAATAATGGCGCTGCACTCGTCTTTGAGAAGTAACTGAGAACCGATTGTCTAGAAGAGGGAAGTCGTCTAACTGATTAATGATAACTCTTACAATATTTTTTTTGTCTCGTTTTATGTTCAGAGAATGGTTATCCTCTGTATAAAACCAGGGCCGTTTCTAGCTTTGTGGGGGCCCCCTAAGCGAGATGCTGTTTGGGGGGCCCCGATTTTGTCAAACCACGATGAAGAGATTCCTAACCCTTTACTAAGATGCCACAATCATTACACCTCATGAGCAAAACAGGCTACAGTTAAAATTAAAGATTTTAAGTTGAGCCACTTTGGCATAAGTGGTAAACTGATTAAAAAAAAAAAAACTATAGGGGAGAGTGGGGTGAATTGTGCCAGTTTTGACTCAAAGTGACTTTAAAGTGAGGTCATGACAGTAATACCTCCAAGTTAAGTATGTACAAATATATTTCAGGATGTAGTGCATCCCTGGGAACATTAACTGTGGATCTGAAATAAACTGTTGAGGAAATACAGCTTTTGGAGAAAAAAGTGGTCTTGTTGCACAACTCGCCCTTGGTATGGGGTAAGTTGTGCCTTTAGGGAGAATACGTTGGGGTAAGTAGTGCCATTGATTATTGAAGTAAAACAGAACATCTTAACCTCATAAAATGTTATGATTTATAAAAGCAAGACAAATTCAATTGGGAAAAATATGAATTTAAGGTTTATTTAGATGTTTTTATTCTATTCAACTATTGGCATAAGTCATATTTTTCAGTGTCTCGATTCCTGTTGACATACATAGAACACTGTCAGTTAGTTTAGTTTAGTTTAGTTTTATTTCATTTCAAGCTCATGCACCATGTACAGTGGCAATTTCATATACATGTACAATAATCAATACTGTTCATATACATCTCATACATGTGTACGCAGACATACATGGAAAAATTGCGCACGTACAAAAGAACAAGTAGACTTGTAGAAATGTCAAACTACACACACTGAATTATACAGGAAGATTGTTCATGTCACATATATGAATAATGTGATTTAGACCAATTTCTGAACATTCCATTGAGACTTGGACCACTTAAAAACTGAAAACAATTGCTCTTTAAGAACATAATTTAAACTCAACACTGGTATCAGTGTTGTGCCACTGGTACAACTTAACCCAGGCCCTTTGGCACAAATGACCCCAGTCCCCCTATTTTGAAAAACTAGCATGATCCAGCAGTTTAGAGCTAACATCATGCTAACTGTATAGACTCATTGCGTAGCCTACTTTAGTACTAAAACACATTTACCTCCTAAAGAAATCGAATATGCTGGCATTTTTATCATTGTCTTCAATTTATAAGGTAACATAACTCAATCTATATGTTTAACAAATTACAAATAAATATCAAAAAATCTATATAGATACCATTACCTCCTGGGGCTGTTCTGAGGTGGAGGGGATGCTTTGAAGTTGTGTCATCTGTTGATGGCCCAACATTTGCAGAGTCTGGACTTAAATATCTCAAAAGTGCATCTGAAGACAGGAGTGTTACAGCTATTATATAAACATGATGATTCATAGAAAAAAAAGAAAAGCCTATTTGGTATTATCATTATCTGTATCATTAATTGGGTTTTGCTCTTTGTTTTAAGAGTTAAAAGCACTAAGTAGTTTTAATATGATTATATTGAAGGTGATTTATTTCCCTATTTTGTGGCGCCCCCTGGAGGCCACTGAGCTCTTAGCATTTGCCTATTTTGTCTAATGGGCCAGCCAGTTCTGTAAATCTTCTTTAATGCTTAAAACAATACATCCTGTAATCTTTTAAAAGATGACTTGAACAGTCACCATCTTCCCTTCTGCATTATCTGAGATTCTTTTGACATAAATCACAATTAATAATCCAGTCAATGCCCTTGGAACATCTACTAATAAGTGACATTCAACACAGTTTTCGGTGTGTGCATGGAGGTGAAGTTAACCCTTCATCAATCAAATGACTATTTTTGGTCATTTCTGCATACATTTTTAAGAAAGTGACCAACAGTTTCAGTGAGGACAGTGAGTCAACAGTCTCAGGTCAAATGTGGTCTACAGGGTCTGTAAGGTCCACTTTTGCATGAACAGTGAGTGTACCTGTTTTGTTAGGTACCATGACGTAATGGTACTAATGTAAGAGATTATGTTAAAGGGATAAGGTGGATGTGGACAGGTGTCTGAATCAGCATTTATGTTGGTCTAACATTCTAAAAGTAATGTTCTAATGTTCTTGAATACATGTTTCTTTCACCTTACATGTGTTTTTCTTGTATTTAAAAAAAAAAATACATACAGTAAATATATATATATATATATACTGCTTGGATTTTTTTTTTTTTTTTGCCATTACAGACAAGGAATCAAATATGATAACTTCATTTCCCTTGATTTTCTTTATGATAATAAAAAAATTGGAAACACTTTGCAAAAGTAATGAAGTCTTGTTATGTCCTCCAATAACACACTAAGATTGATATTTTGAATTGCAGAACATTTCTATAAGTTGACTATAAAAGGTTAAAGGTAAATGCCCTCCAGACCATTTACAATTTGAAATAATAGTTTTTCAGGTGGTATTTGTGTTTCTTTGTAGAGGGGTTGTGGTCCATTATACATTGGGAGGGGAGAGCGGGGTGAAGTGTGCCAGTTTTTACTGAAAGTGACTTTAAAGTGAGGTCATGACAGTAATCCCTCCAAGTTAAGTATGTACATATATATTTCAGGATGTGGTGCATCCCTGGGAACATTAACTTTGGATCTGAAATAAACTGTTTAGGAAATATAGCTTTTGGAAAAAAAAAAAGTGGTCTTGTGGCACCACTCTCCCCTAGTATGGGGTAAGTTGTGCCTTTGGGAAGAATACAATGGGGTAAATTGTGCCAGTGATTATTGAAGGAAAACAGAACATTTTAATCTCAGAAACTGTAATGACATATAAAAGCAAGATAAATTCATTGGAAAAAATACTAATTTAAGGTTTATTTAGATATTTTTACCTTATTAAACTATTGGCATAAGTCATATTTTCTAGTGTGTAGATTCCTGTTGACATACATACAACGCTGTCTGTCAATTATGTAACATATAAAAATAAAATTACGTAGACCAAATAAAATGGCTTCGGCCATTCAAAAACTGAATGAAACTGCTCTTTAATAACATAATTCAAACTCCACTGCCACAACTTAATCCAGGCCCTTTGGTGCATATCAGCCCAGCCCCACCATTTAGAAAACTAGCATGATCCAGCAGTTTAGAGCCAACATCATGCTAACTGTATAGACTCATGATGTAGCCTACTTAAGTACTAAAACACATGTGCAATCTTTTCAAACATGTTCATAATTGTTCAAATACAATAATAAAAACAAAACCTTGATCATAGAAATTTTACTTTGAAAGGCAAAAACCATTTTTTGAGCTAAAATATACATGCCTCTGATGCTATGTGTCTCTCATATTTGCAGAATGAGTAAATTGAATGGCTCTTCAAAAATATGTGGTCACATGACCAATTTCTTCGATGGTTCTCTAGAAACAAGGGGTGCTTTCCGACTGGCAAAAGTCACCCCACTCTCCCCTACAGTGAGTGTTCATTTATCAGTGCTGGTCGTCTTGTGTATGGGGATTTGTGTTTATCTGCATAAACATCTGAACCAAAATTTTTATGCAAATTTGTACGCACCCACGTTTTTGCACAAACATATGGTTTCCTGTAACTATCAACATTTTGTGGGTGTGCATGCGTGTGTGTGTGTGTCATCCTTCCTTTGAAGATCATAAATACGGGCGTGGCTCCAGGCAGGCTGCTGCCTATTCAGTGTGGCTGTTGACAATGCGTCAGAAGTGGTCACATTCTCCCATCCATCCATCTGTCCGTCCGTCCATCCGTCCATCCATCGATCTATCCACCCGTCCGTTCGTCTTTCAGTTCCTCTTTTGCCTCAAGAAAGTACGTCATAGTCTTTCTTGATCGGCCCAAATCAGATTCAAGCCTGACACCCCTTTCACTCATCAAAAAAAATCTTTTTCTGGTACTATTCATCAGTCTGTCAATTTTGGTTTATTTTTTACGCTCTTTTGGTCAACATCTTTCAGCACCAGTTAAATGGTCCAAATACTGTAAGGTATGAGCTCAAACACAAAAACACACATGCATACCCACAAACTCATGAGCAAAGAGACACATATCCAGGCATCTGTGTGCAGAGCAAATCCCATGCTCACAGATACACACACAAACATACACCAGGCCAGCCGACAGCCCAACCAAGCATCAGGCCCTGGCTCATTGATGTTTGTTAAAGTTATTAATTTTCTCTGTGAAATAAGAGGCCATGGTGGCAGGACAGAGGGAGATGGGTGCCAGCCCCAGAATCTGTCTCTTCTTTCATCTGCTGACACTGGGGCTCTATGAGTCCACAGCACAGGGCTTTTACATGGGCATCGGGGTTACCCACGCATACCCAGGGCTCTAACCAACAAAGGCTCTGAGTGGGGCAAAAGAAGGAAGATGAAGATGAAAGGAAATGTTAAGAGGGAGATACAGCGAAAGAGATGGATGTGAAACTGGTGACACAGAAAGACAGAGATAATGAGAGAGGGTGAGAAAATTGTACAAAAGGATCGAGGAGAAAGATGAAAAATAAAGAAGGCTGTTGGATCCGACTTCAAGAAGTGAGGGTGGCGTCGTGGGTTGGGCCGTGCGCTTCATAAGTGTATGACTAATTGCCAAAAGTGTGGGGTAAATTGAGGTGTAGTGTTTTTAAACTGTGTAGCAGTGGCTCTTTTATGTTGTTTTCTCCTTTTGGTGATTAAAAATAAATGGATCAGTACATCCAACTACAAGTTTTTTTAAGTCCCTTGGTCATGTCAGTGATATCACAGTATATAAAAGAGGCTTCAAACACCAAAACATATTTGGGTGCTTTTGTGAAACTGGGTTTATTTTGGTACCTGACCCTTTGGCAGCTTATTAAACCCAATAATAAAAGAGGAATTTAGACATATATCCCCATAGGATGTACTTAATGATGACCTCAGATAAAAAAAAACAAAAAAAAAAAAACATCCACATACTCTTGCTCTGGGCCATCCCAAAATTAATTGATTTTTTACAAAATATTGAGGCCAAAAATAGGACCAAAATTGGGACATGACATCATGGTGTCAGTGTAACTGATCTGGAAAACATGTATGTAAATGATCTTATATACCGTTATAAACAAAGACTCTGTTAAATGGATCCTAGTGGGTTTTTTTTTTTTAATCCAGACATGTTGGTTTCTCATGAATCTCAGTCTCATTCCAAGGTTTTGCGTGTAACTCATCGTGTTCATTCGCTTTTCATGTGGAACCTCCCCATTTAAATACAAATAAATTGCCAGTGCTTTTGCAACAGTGGTCATTTTTATGAAACACTCTGCCTTGCATTAGTCAGATTCCCAAAATGTACCTGTGGGAGAATAAGAAGATATTTATAAAAATAGTAGCGTGTAATTTTTGTGTCCTACTTACATGTTACGCATGGATTTTTGTACAAAAAACATAAAATGTGCTATAAATAAAAAAATAGTTTTTCTTTTATCTCAGTAAATATTCATTTTTAAAATAGACCCAAAGTGCTTCTAAATTTCCTTCATAACATTAGTCTATATCTAGTTTGAATATTTAGCCCCTATTTCCTGTTTTTAGGACCAGTTTCATAGAAGCACCCATTTGTGACTAAACCCGGCAGACGTCAATTTAAGTCAAGTCAGTTAAGTTTACTGGGATATAAACGTGGCTAAAATAATTGGGCAACCACATGAATGTCAAAACAACACAGGCTCTAAGTCGGTCATTCCACAGGAGTCGAAATTTAAACTCCGCAACTTAATACCCAGATAACTTTACATATATCTAACAAACATATTTCTGCCAATAGATAAGGTAAACAGCTATCCTCGGTGGTGAAAAAGGCTCCAAAGAGACGAGCGTTTCTCTAAAATAAACACAGACTTTGGGAAATTAACTGCAGAAGGAGAAGTGGTCGACTGAATGACTAAATCTGAGAGTGAATACATGGCACATTAGCTGGTAAACAAGTGAGTTTTGGTTGTTTTGCAGTCCGTGGTAGCTAGCGTGTTTGTGGCCTGTGGTGGATCGCTGTAATGGGGGTTAAAGGACGTTATGCTCAAGGTAACAACAGCTGGTGGCTAAAACCACCAAGCCTCTTCCTCCTCCTTCTCCTCCTCCTCTTTCTGTCCCTTCACACACTCGAGCTTTCCAACCCCAGACCACAATAAACACCTAACACTGCGTCTTTATACACCAGTCTTCTAAGTATCACAGTGGGTCTGCCTGAAACGTTGTAAGCCTTAATCATCCAAGACAAGGGGCCAAATGCCTTCCTCCGTGCGATACGCTTAACTGTAGCCTTGACACATTTTGCCATACATTTTTGGCAGCGAGGGCAATTTTGCCGGTGAGAGCAGTTTAGGAGGAGAGAGCAAACATGGCAGCCAATGAAAACCACAATGACCAAATCTGTCTATCAATGGTACAGAGCGGCACCAACACCAGTTTTACTGAAGGCCAGCTCAGTGCTATGTGTTTGGTCAGAGGGCAGACAGAAGGAAAATAAAAGCAGGATGATATAAAAGTGGAGCACAGGCTAAATGTGTCTTGGAGTTAGCGGCCTAGGCTAGCCACCACATGGCTAAAGCAAACAAAGAGCTGCCCAGGGGACTGCAGAACTCTGTGCTCCGACACTAAACACATAGGCACGGAGCGATGGAGGCACACATGAACGCAATATGCACAGGCATGCAGGTAGCCACAAGACACAGGTCACTATGCACATAAACAGACAGACGCTGTGGGACTGCACACGCAAAAAGAATCGAGGAGTGTTCTAAAGTGAGTTATACAAGCCAACACTTTCATCCAGGTTCAAACAGTTTTACATATGCAAACGTTTCCTGTTAAAAATGTTTTTGCCCTCAATAAAGAATACAAATCAAAACAGCTACAGTAGTTTTCAGGGGGGTATTAAGGCCTTTAAATGTGAATGATAAACTTGATATGAATTAAATTAAGCCAGTTTGTCAACCTGATCTGAATACAGGTCTTTTAAAGCTGTGGCGCCATGCCTCTGGAATGACCTCCCCTCTATATTTACAGGCCATAGACTCTGTTAAGACTTTTAAAAACCATCTTAAAACACTCTTATTTAAGCAGGTATTTTAATCCAAACTGATTTAAGGCTGCCACTGACTGTACTTAGTGTATTTATTGCATAAAAGTTGTATTTTAAGCGTATTTTAATTGTATCTTAACTGTTTTTGACTGCATTTTGCACTGTAAAGCACTTGTCTATGAAAAGTGCTCTATAAATATAACTTACTTACATACAGTCATGGAAAAAATAAAATAGGTCGCCCTGTGTTTTCTTCAATTTCTTATTCATTTTAATGCCTGGTACAACTTAAAGTACATGTGTTTGGACAAATATAATGATAACAACAAAAATAGCTCATAAGAGTTTAATTTAAGAGCTGATATCTATGTATTTTCCATGGTTTTCTTGATAATAACCAAAATCTCATAAGTTCTTACATCAGTAGCTATGGCATTGCACTGACAAAAATAGTGCTTTTAGGCATTCTATGTTTTCTTTTCTGTCTGTTTTAGTCACATGATATACACAGGAGTTAGTACTTGATTGCATAACCAATGTTTTTGATGACTTTTGATGGGCTAATAATTTTTTCCTAGACGCTACAGCGCTGTATCCTAACTGCAGCTGGAACTGGGAACTCAAATTACTACCTTATAAATGCTCTTGAATAGCATACTTATTAATTTAATATGGACAGTTTTTAAAAGTCAGAGTCCAAGTCTTATAATAAGAGACTTAAATGCAGAGTGAGACTCATGTTTATAAGATTGCAGGCTTTAAGATTGTTGGTGACTTGAGTCAAATTTGTATGAAGTGTCCTAATAACAAGTCCGGTAGCTTGTTAATGCCAACAATAATGCTCTGGCTGTACTCTCTCCATGTCAAATGAGGGATTTTTTCCCTCTCTCCCCCCTCCATCCTTCTCTCTGTGCTGAGTGTGTGCCACATATGTGGGCTCTGTGGTGATGTTTCTCTGCTCAGAATGGATTCACCAGCTCAAAAACGTCCTTATTATATTTATATTTTACTACACCACCAGAAAACCATGCCAGCTGGGCTGCAGAACTTTGGGCAGAAAGAGGGAGAGAAAGCAAAAGGGGAGGAGGGCAAGTAGGAGAAAGCGAGGGCTAGGAATGAAAGGTGCAGATAAAATGGATAAGAGTAAAAAGCATGAGTGAAAAGAAAAAACAGGTGAAGATATGAAGGGAGAGCAGACAATGTAGTGGAGGAAAAAAGAAAGGGGAAAAGAGATGAGTGGAAAAGTTTAACAAGCATGTAAAGGTGCATAGAAGTTGGAGAGAAGTTGAGTGGGCTTCCTGAAATTGCCTCTGACAATATGATTACCCTGAGAGCTCAAAGCTAAACACAGAAATGGGCTAACAAGAAGAGCAAGACAGTCAGGACTACAGAGATGCTAACTGGATTCAGAGAAAAACAACACTGACCTCTGAGGACTGAGCCTCTGCACAGGACTGTAATGTGTGACATGATTGTATTGTGTTGTACAAAGTGCTGCACATTTCTCTAAAATAGCATAAAAAGTCATAAAAAGTTACTTTCTTCTGTGAGTTAACATCACCACAATATCAGTATCATAATATCAAACAGTCATGTTGGGTTGAGGAAACAGGGTGGAGCTTTAAATCATGTCTGAGATGTCTGTCAGGGAAGAAATTGTGCATGTCCTTCCCGACATTGACGTATACATTAGGATTTTTTGTCTTATGACGTCGACAACGGTTCAGTCCACAAAAATATATGTGGTTGAAATGTGTGTGAGAGCAGGACACAGTGAGGCTCTCCCATGGAAAGTTTCTGTAGGTCATTGATCTGGGTTAAATGACTGATAGTGGTGCAAGAAATGTCCGACGTTTCTCAATCAATAAAACAAAGTAATAATAATGGATTAGATTTCTATTACACTTTTCAAGACACCCAAAGCACTTTAAATTATTGATTCACTCTCTACGTAAACTATGTTTGTAGAAAACTGGGGCAGGATGATGGAAGTGTGGCTGCCAATTCACACTAAACGGTCCCTCCAACCACCACCAAACATTGATTCGCAATCATACACCAGCATGAGTTAAAGTGGAGGTAGGTGAAGTGTCTTGCCCAAGGACACAATGGCACATGAGAACGGAGCGGGATATAAACTACCAACCCTTTAGTTATTGGACAACCCACTCTATCTCTTGTTCCATAGCCGCCCCAAGTAAGAAGCTGATGGTGTTACATTCCCTATTAGTGCTACCATCACAGAGGGATATCATAATGCTATCAAAATCAAAAATTACATTGGTGGTAGAGGCAGGAGCTAATCACATCTGATTGTGGAAAACATGAAGGTTAGACCCTTGAGTGGACAAATACACATTCACACATTTAATCACATTGATATCCTACCAATATCACCAAGTAACCCAACAGCCTATATGTGTTTGAGCTGTGTTTAGGAGAACACTGGAGGACTTGAAGTGGTCTAACACAAGCATTATGACCGTCAAACTCAATTCTAACGGACACAACTGGGGTTCAGCATCTCAACGTCTTACTGTGAGGAGACAATGCTAACTAGAGGTGTCAGATGTATTCCCATTCATTCCTCAGGTAGAAGTATAGATACTAGGGTTTAGAAAGACTTCTGTAGAAGTGGAAGTCTCAACTCAAGCTTTTTACTCAAGTAAAAGTGTGGTTTCAAAACTACTTAAAGTATGTATGTAAGGGGGAAAAATGCCACCAGGACAAAAGTTTAGGCGGCACCACAGGTGTCTATGTTGCACTACCCCACCTCCCCAAAAAACATGTTTCTAAAGGCTATAATGACTATAATATTATATTAAAATGTTAATGTTTAAAAATGTGGGATGCACTAGTCTACCTGTTTCAACCACGTAAATAACCATTGAAAACGAAGGCATTTTAGTCCAATGTAAAAGTATTAAAGAACCATATATGTGTACTAAGCATTAACATGTGTTTCATGGTGTTGAAGATACGATGATTAGTTGAACATGATGCAAAAAGTCAGGTACAATGGATCGGGTACAAACCAATTGGGTGTCTGAATGGTATATGTTATACTTCTCATCCGAACACAATCAAACTCACTCTATTTAGATGGCGCCATTTATCTGGATAGTTTTTTGAAATTTGAATGATGACAAGCCAGAATGAAAATAAGCCAAATGAAATTAAATAGGAGTAACGAGGCTATTTCTAAAACCTAAGGAGTAGAAATAAAAAGTCGTCTGAAAAATTATTACATCAGTAAAGTATTGGTCACCAAAATTTATACTTAAGTAAGGAAATGAAGTATTTGTATTTTGTTACTTGACACCTCTACCAATATCACCAAGTAACCCAAAAATCTGCATGTGTTTGAGTTGTGGGTGAGTGCTGGAGGCCTTTGACGAGTCTAACACAAGTATTATGACTTACAAACTTAACTCTAATGGACACAACTGGGGTTCAGCCACCCAACATCTTGCTGTGAGTAGACAGTGCTAACCATGGTACCGACTTTTTATTTTTTTGAGCTGTCATTCATTAAATGTTTTCGCATGCATAGAGGTCACCTGCTTTGTATTCAAGCCATAGTAACCACACGACAATATTTGTAACAGTTTGTAGCATATTTACAGAAATCAATATCAGATTCCCTTTCCCATGAAGCCTGTGGCTACAGCTGCAGCTAATACTGAGGAAGGAAATCAGGACACTCAAACAATTTTATTGGGCAAACAGCACAGTCAATCTAGATCATAATCAGACGGAAGCAATACTGGCAACTCCCAATAAAAACCAAGAAACAATAGCCACAGTGTTAACAATGGGAGTTAATTTTTGTACCCATTTATTTTTTTTCTCTCTCGGAACATTGCTTCACACTTCAGAGAAAGTCACATCTACATAGTAAAAGCACAGTTCTATTGCTTTTTCATACTTTCATACTTTTTCAAGAAATAATCAGTGGAAAAGTTGTAGCAAGTTGTACGAGTTGTAGTCGTAGCAAACCAATACAAACAACTATTTCTAGTTTGGGGATTAACCCATAAAGACCTAAACCATCACTGGCAACACAAAACATTTACTGATCTAAACTGTTTAATACCTATTAGTCCACTAATCCTATCAATATATTTAAATAATTGGTGTAAAATGCAGTTTCATGGTCATCTGATATGACCCATTTTTATGATGAGAGGCTCCATAGTTACTGTGGAAACACTGTCATCTTCTAAAAACATTGATTCACCAGTAAAATCCATGGAGTTGGATCAATGACAGTTGTTGGAAACACTTGTTTTTACATTCAGTCATTGATATCTTTGTTGAAAAAATTACTTTTTATTCATTTTTCTGTGTTTTGATATGGTTATCTTTGATCTACATGATCAGTGAATTAAATATAGGAAAAATACCTGATTCATGCCAAAAAATGCTAAATCAAGAGGATGATGTTATGAAAAAATGGGGATAAATCAGTTAAAAAATGTAGAAATAGAGAAAAATTAATGCGGGAACTGCCACAAAAGTAGCACTGAGACTTCGTATTAAAACTAGTCCATGGTAAAATCTGCTGTTGATTAAACTAAAGGAAAAGGTCATTTTCTGTAAGCTGGAAAGTTAAGCCACTTAACCTTATTACTCCCATTCCTGTTGATCTTGTTTGTCCCCATTCAATACATGATAAAATTCATGCATGAGCATAAAAAACTGATCAAAAACAAGGAGTCGGTGAAAAAACACCGAGACTACAACTGCGAAAAAATGCTGTGGAAGAATCTGAGTTGATAGCGTTCATAAACAAAACAAGTCAGAGAGAAGAACGATAAAGAAAGCAAGAAAGTAAAAAAAAAAATGGAAAAATGAGAGATGGATGGCTGGAAGACTGGTACTGATCAGTAGCTCTTTCTGTGATGCGGCTTCTAGCTTCCAGCCCACCGATTGGTCAGCTGCTTAACTCGGAACATGCGTTCCCACAATCCCTCAGCACCACTTCAATCCCACCACACTGGTTCACCACTCTGCGGCTCCAAACAGTGCCTGCTGGCATGGGCAACATATCAATAAATTCATTACACATTTATACTTAAATATTTATACTGCAGCAGTGTGTTTTGCACAGGGATGGTATTTATAGTGTGTGTGCGTATATGTGTTTGTGTGTCTGTGTGCTTGTATTTATAGCAAAGTGTCACATCATAGCTCTGTGCTGCGGTGAGACAGCTGTCTGGGGTGGGGGTTGGCCTCTGGGCAGCGTGGGGGGGTGAGGGGCCGTACTGAACAAGTGGAAAGACTCAGGACAGGCATTTAAGAGAGATGTAGATGTATAGATGACGAGAGTGGGTCAACTGAAAGGAAAAAAACAGAAAAAAAAAACAGCCAAGAACAAAGATGTATATGTCTAAAAATTAGGTAAAGGATCAGAAGGATTTCCAGATGAAATTGTAACGTTACATTAAAACAGCTGATGAAAACCGACAAAAAGTCGTGGCCTTTTTATCTCTACAACCTAGACTAGCATACTACCCTTTTCAAATGAAAGGACACATCACCTTCAGCACACTGTCAATGGATCAGAGACGTGATTAATATAAAGTTAGGGGAAAAAATCAGGTGCAGCCTAAATGACTTTGTTAACAAATTTAACAAAATATGGGAGCTTCATTTTTAATTTGTGAATATGTTACCTGGCCTGGAACTGTAAATACATTTGTGATGTTTACATTGTGATTGACCTGTTTATTACTTTTTAATTTTCTGTTTTTATTTATTTATATTTTTTATTTTGATTTTAATTTATTTTTATTTCATTTTTATTTTATTTTTATTTTATTTTATTT
>JAPTGZ010000015.1:31651948-31664316 GCA_029814645.1 Fowleria isostigma | reverse complement strand
GCAAACGTGGGATGTGACATATGCCGTAAAGCAGTTTAATTGTAGTTTTTTTTGGGACAAGGGTAGGTATCCTGAACTTACGCAGTGCCAGTGAAAGCCACAGAGGGGCTCTGGAGTGATGACCAAAGTGTAATTGACCCTATTGTGAGTTGTACCAACAAAATAACCAGGAAAATATAGTTTGAAGACAGAACAAACATCTAGTGCTGCTTTAAAAGGATTTATTTTGGACATAAAATGTTTTATTTAATTTAAAATGAAAAAATCTGGGGGATGGTAATTTTCTAATCTTCCAAATGTATTACAAATGTTCAATATGTGCGCTGTTTGTGACGCAGCACACATCATGTCGGTAGTGGAGTTTCTGCCACTGCAGCGTGTCATGTGTAACATTCTCCAGACCCTCAGTGATTCTCTTCTTGAGTTCCTCTACACATGTAGGAAGTGGTGGGGTATAGACCAGTTCTTTCATTTAACAAATTATTAGGTGATGAAATGATGTCAATTTTTTTGGGACACCCTCCACATTTAAATAAACAACCATTTCATCTCATCATCATCAGTGCTCCAGAACATATCACCAGAACATATCACACCCGTAAAGAGCCAGTGCTAGTTTTGTGGCAGTTTCCAAATTAATTTCTCTTTATATATAATCTTTCTCAACCCTTTTATGCATGAATTATAAAAAAAAAAAAAGGTATCTAGACTTTTTAAAAGATTGATTTTATTACTCAAAATTAGGCTAAAGTTTGAAATGCATTTTTAATTTTCAGAAAAATATAGATTTATTAAGAAGATATTTAACTTTATGAGATTACAGAGTTCAAGTTCTAAAACTAAGAAAATGCTTTTTTTTTTTTTATTGCTTAGCCTTCAGATCTATAGAGACTGCCCCCATGTGGTTTGGAGAATATTGCCGTCATTAACCCTTTTTCGAAAATGAGCTTAAACTATGTGTCCTCAATTATGAACATCATGCATGAAAAGGTTAATTGATTCACCTTTTATTGTAATATTATCCTCTTCATTTTTTTTTTCCAGTGTAAATCATGTATTGTCCTATTTTTAATTCACTGATCACGTTAGATGTTCATAAAAACTCTAATTAAAGTTGAGGGTTATTAGATCAGAAACAGAGAAAACTAAAGAAAAAGTGACTTTTTCTATAAAGTCTATCATTAACTGAACATAAAAACATGTCACCATCCACTGTTATTGATCCAACTCCATTCCTGTTACTGGTGAATCAGTGTTGTTGATGGTGTTTCCACGGTAACTGTAGAGCCTTTGAACATCCAAATGGGTCGTATCTGATGACCATAAAAAGATGAATAACTGCATTTTACACCAATTATTTACATGTATTGATAGAATTAGAACATTTTAGATTGGTAGATACTTTTGCTCAGATGTTTGGGTCTTTATTGGTTAAACATTTACATATAGAACTGGAAATGTGATCGCCGTGCACATGATCAGCTTCCAAAATCTGTATCCGGCCTACAGAGTGAACTTGATGTATTGTGGCGTCATTTCACACACGTGGCGCACATGAAATAACAAGACACAACAGACCTCATTAAGTTGGAACCCGCTGACGTGGGTTTTGAAACTTTGATGTCTAATCAAGTAATACTGTCTGAGAATGGAAGGAGCTGATGAGGTCTTGACAGTGTTGGAGTCAAATCAAATAATGCTCTCCAGATTTTTCTAATGTCCACAGAGAGTACACAACATCATAACAGAAACGGTGTTTACATAATCAGTAGGGGTATACTATCCAGATTCTGCCTCAAGGGTTTTTGTCTTGTTCTGTTTTCTACTTTTTCATAATCATCAAGAATTATGTGTATCATTCGTTAAAACCCTGTCCTTGTGCTCATGATTCATACTTTGTTCTTTATACTTTAAAGTGCTTAGTCTGTAGCCAAAGCATTTCTACAAATTAAAACAATTGTCGAAACATACTCGCAGAAAAATGTTATTAGATCATCAAAAGTTATCAAAAACAATGGTTATGCAATCAAGTACTAACTCCTGTGTGTATCATGTGACTAAAACAGACAGAAAAGAAAAAGGAATGTCTAAATGCACCGTTTTTGTCAGTACAATGCCACAGATATTGATGTAAGAACTGATGTGATTTTGGTTATTATCAAGAAAATGGAAAATGGGTAGATATCAACTCTGAAATTGAACTCTTTGAGCTATTTTTTTTTTTTTTTGTTATCATTATATTTGTCCAAACAAATGTACCTTTAGTTGTATCAGGCATTAAAATTATCAAGGAATTGACAAAAACATCAGATGGTCTAATATTTCTTTTCGCGACTGTATGCTCACCACTGTAACATGTAGCTAACATGAAATTTAAATAGAACTGTGAAAGTTATTTTGAGTAAAACCTAGAATGATGTGGTATTATCATGGTGCATGTACTTTATGAAATATTGATTGTGTTTCATGGAGCCTGATATTCCAGTAATAATCTTAAGAGCTGTTGAATTAGAATAGAAATGCCTCATGCAACCACCTCAATCAGGAAAAGACTCATTTGATTATAATTTTCTATTAGAAAGAAAAGGGTTGATGTCCTGTGATATTCCACTCAATAGGATATTTTTTAGCCATTTAAATACTTGACCTGATTGTTTGTCTCTTTCTGGGCATGCCTGACTTATGAGGAAACATTAGGTCATACATTTGTGGAGGAGACAGAAACATAGCAAGAGCAAGATTAACCTTTTTTGTTTCTGGACACCTTAATGGTTGAAAGGCTGATGGTTGCCTTAATATTCAATTCAGTTCAGTTCATTCAATAATACATTCAAGTAGAATTCATGTATTTTTTTAAAGTAAACTAATTTTTCTAATTTCTAATACAGAGATTCAATCTCTGCATTTTACCCATCCTAATATCTACAGTGCTTAGCATAAATGAGTACACCACTTTTGGAAAGCAAGATTTTAATAAATATCTCAATGAACATAAGCACAGTTGCTTTTTCTTTTTTTTTTAGATCAACAAAAATGTTTATTCTCAAAGAAAACTAAAGGTTTTGTGACAAATCTGTTGGGGGTGTATTCATTTAGGCTGAGCACTGTACCTAGCATTAGCACTTAGCACTCCACCAATTCCAGATCGTCATCAGTGCCATGGTTGTGGGCATTGACAGGAGAATGGGCTCCATGCACAGCCCCAGTACTTCCTGAACTTTAAGCAGCTCCTTTATTACCTGTCTTTCATTATTGGACACACTGATGAATCCAGATGTGTGACTACAGCAGTCACAACAAGACGTAGCAGACATGCCTGGATTAATCGGTGTGTCCAATAGTGAAAGACAGGAAATAAAGGAGATGCTTTAGGTTCAGGAAGTACTGGGGCTGTGTATAAGTCTCAGGACGATGTAAGTTGCACATACATACAAGCAGTTATCTCTGTCAGGCATCTTTTATGACTTTCTATGGCAACCTCGCTAGGATAAACAGCTCGGTACAACACCGCGATTACTCTCCACCACTCAGTTTCCCCCCAGAATTATATCAAACCATTTGTCAGCTGGATAGGATCTTAGACTAATGTTAGCAGCATGGTGCTAGTGGCTGCAGATCAAGCCTCAGACCACTGATCTCTGCACCCATAATTGCCGTATTAATGTGACCTACCTGTCTGGATGGCCAGGAGGTGACTGTCCGCATGTCTCAGCTGTGAAAGACACCAAAAGTAGGCAAATAAATTGACTCTCAAAATCACTTCTGATTGCTAGAAAGAAACTCCTTGAAGCTAAAGTCTTTTACACAGTTTGACTCATACAGCAGTGATTTGTCCTAGCAAGGTTACCATAGCAATTCCTAAAAGATGGCCAACAGAGTCCGGAGACTCACATTATTCCTTGACAATGTGAGTCGCACATTCATAGAAGCATTTATCACTATCAGCCATCAATCAAATTATGTCAAGGTACAGAGATTTTAGCTTCAAGGGTTATCTTTCTAGTGATCAGAAGTGATTTTGAGAGTCAATTTATATGTCTACTTTTGGTTTCTTTCACAGCTGAGAGCATATCCAACTGACAAACATTGTGATCTAAATCTGGAGGAAACTGAGCAGTGGAGAGTTTGATTTGTCCTAGCGAGACTGCCGTAGAAGATGGCCAACAGAGATAACTGCTTCTACGCATGCAGGACTCAAATTCCCTTCCTTCCCTTGACACCCATTAACCTATATCTACCTGTTTTTTTTCTATTGGTGGCAGAAACCAGAAGATCCGGACACAAAAATGCTTAAGAGTTACAGGGAATTGAATCCAGAACCTTTTAGTGCTGAACACTTCAACACTATATGCACAAACACTTTTACATATTCCCCCTTTAACTAAGTCAAGACATGTTTTTCACCAAAAAATCTGACTGAAATTTGCAGTAGATACTTTTAGTAAGGATCCTCAACAAGAGGCTAATTATCATAATAGATAGTGATTGTTACTCTGTCAGTCACCTCATTGATTCACTGTTCTAGTAACCATAAAGTAAGTAATCATAAGTTTTTATGTCTTCATTGTGATTTATTTTTGAATGCCACTCCCTCTTTTCTGAGCAAATACATAGAAAACAGATGTGCTTTTCTGCCAAAAACTCAGACAAATCACTCAGGAAGGTTATTAGGTGAGATTTTGGCCCACACACATTTACCTCCTATATTGAAGGTCGTATGGTTTCAATAAGAAAATCCTCCCAAATGACCTCAGCCTGATTTTATCATTTAATTAAAACATAGCCCCCTGTTTTCTAAATTACTCAGTATTATCGCCTTTTGCAGTCTTGACTTTTTATATTCACACGCTTTTTTTAATGCCCCAAGTGGTGTCAATGTTTGTTTTCACCTGCTTCTGCCGCCCGTCACGAAAGCACGATGATAATTATATGTTTGGCTTGTGATCAGCTCCACTCTAGGCAGCACTTACACTAGGAAATGGCTGTGCAGTTGAGTGTGGAGAAAATGATTGCTATGGAAGAGTGTGTTTTTTTTCGACGTCATAACTGGCAAGTGAACATTCTCTCAGGGTGGTGACAAGAGGAAAAGTCTTGACAAATGTATAGGAGGACAAAGAAAGGAGAGGAGAGAATTTAGAGGGCAAGAGGACTGAGAAAAGGGAAAGTACAAGTTAGCCAAAGGGTGTTGAAAAAACAAAAAAAAAAAAGGAGAGATAAGGGGCGACGCAAGGACAAAGAGAGCTGTAAAGAAGGTGTTGAAGTTAATGGGAAGGCCAGAGGAGAATAAAGGAGGCTCAGTAGATAGAAAAGAAACACAAAAATGGGAGTATCGGAATAAAACGCGGCTCCGAAATATGGCTAGCTTTAACATTTATGTACTCAGCTGTGACAAATAGCACTTTACACTTTGAGTGCCGTACTTACTCACGATGATTAAGTGTTCAATTTTTTTTTTCTTTCAGGTGATAGAATAAATCACAGAATAATTGTACTATTGAGGACTTACCGGCCATAAAATAATTCACTGATCATGCCCTGCCCTGCCTTAGACTGTTTTGTCCTCTGAGTCATGCACATTGTAGGAGATGCTTTGGTTTTTACACAAAGAATATAGAGTTAGGTTAAGGTATTGTTCCTGACCGAGTTTGTCCTTTAATCTAAGCAGACTCCGGTTTGTATGATCACCGTCACACCCTCGGCGCTGGTTGTGTTTCCTATAGAGGGCAGCTCTTCTGGGTATTAGCCACAAGGGAATAAACCAGGGCCCAGTTACCAGGATGGTTATTATTATTAAGATGGAAACCATGCGCTATAGTGATACCTAAAGGGATTATTATTGCATTTCTCACTGATTATATAATTGTGTCATTTCTAGACCTCAGCTTGCTGGACGCACTGAACCCAAGTACAGACAGTCCAAAACAGTCAGAGAGCCGCAGCGACGAAACTGGAGGTTAGTATGATTTATTGATTACTATCTGTTATTAGTTTTGCAATTCAATAATCTTTGGTAAGAAAGACAATACCAGCAGGCACAGGTTTGGCTCTATGATTTTACAGATGTTCATAAAAGTTTAGAGTAAATTCAAAGGTTATTATTTCAAAGATAGAGAAATATGAAGAAAAAGTGAATTTTTTTTCTGTAAAATATATCAGTTACTGAATGTAAACCAAGCATTTCTATCTACTGGCATTGATCCAACTCCATGGGTTTTACTGGTGAATCGCTAGCTGGGTTTTTATTACAGTTTTGTGCAAAATAAAAGCGGTATTTCTACAATTTTGACAAAGTATAATCGTAGGTGTTTCCATTGAAGAGTGGTTGGCTTCTGATGCGTGAGTCTAGTGAAGTTCCGTCTACCCATCTCATGATATGTTGTAGTTCTCGCAGTGAGAGAGACAGATGCGTCTGTGCGTAACTCACAGTACTCTGCAGGCACGTCCCAAGGTCTCGCAGAATGGATTTCTGGGAGAGAACTATACAGAATTCACCAACATGCTGTGGATCCAGAATTTCCAAATGACCCCGGTAACATTTAATGAACTGTTACGTTGTTGAACCTCTCATAGCACTGGACTTGTCATGCCTGTGACTAGTGAAAATGCGCAAAATGTGTTTCCATGACACTTATGCACAATACTTCTATATCGAAACATCTCAAAAACCGGCTCATGAGAGTGTAAAAACTTTTTTGCGATCTTGGACAGTTTTTGTGACATTTCTGTGTTTTTGTTTCGTACCGTACCGTCCCGTCCCGTCGTCCTCTGCTTATCTGGATCAGGGTCCAGGTCACAGGGGCAGCAGCCTCAGCAGAGAAGCCCAGACAGACCTTTCCTCAGCCACTTCCACCAGCTTTTCAAGGGAATCCCGAGGTGTTCCCAGGCCAGCCGAGAGATATAATCCCTCCAGCGTGTCCTGGGTCGACCCCGAGGTCTCCTAAAGGTCGGACATGCCCGAAACACCTCAACTGGCTCCTTTTGATGTGGAGGAGCAGCGGCTGTACTCCGAGTCCCTCCCGGATGTCCGGGTTCCTCACCCTATTTCTAAGGCTGAGCCCGGCCACCCTGCCGAGGGAACTCATTTTGGCTGCTTGTACTCGCGACCTCATTCTTTTGATCATGACCCAGAGCTCACAACCATAGATAAGGGTTGGAACGTAGATCAACCGGTAAATTGAGAGCTTCGCCTAATGTTTTGGCTCCCTCTTTACCACAATGGACCGGTTTAGCGTCTGTTTCTGTATTTCCATTACCAGTTTTCTATTGCACAATTTACGTTTTGCGCATTTCTGAGGGAAATGGAAACCCAGCTAATGGAATCCAAAGATGACGATGTTTCCAGGGTAACTACACAGCCTCTGAACATCCAAATGGGTCAGATCTGATGACCATGAAAAGGTGACAAGCTACATTTTACACCAATTATTTTAGATTTATTGATAGGATTACTGGATCAACAGGTATTTTACATTTTTGATCAGTGGAGGATTTTGGTCACCAGTGGCTGTTTGGGTCTTTATGGGTTAAACGTTGTGCACCCAAGTACTTTTAGAAATCTTCAGGCGGATCATTCGGTGAGACTTTTACCCTGTTTTTTTATGGTTTTCTTCTCTAAAAACTTTATTCCTTTTACCCCTAGTCAAAATATAATCACTCGCCATAGGGCAATTTGACAGAAGTACGTGAACAGAAGATCATTCTAGAACAGCTTGTCTTAATGTTCAGCCATTTATTCCCCATCTGTAAACCGATCGTGTAGGCTGGTATAATCATTATAATCCAGAGAGAAGAGCTCTTTTTTAGTGCTCTGTTATTAGCGGCTTTGTCAAGTTGAAGCAGGTACCGGCCAAACGTGATGTCAAATACGTTTACAGACTGGGGAGATTTGCATATGGATCATTTTTAAGATCAGAAAGAGAGAGACAGACAAGAGAGTATGTGTCTGCCTAGGATATTTTATCTCTGATAACAATATGTTCAGAACAAATGGGACATTGCACCGTGCTACGTTTGTGAGGGTTTTTTGCATACTGGTTAGGTCAGAAACTGTTAAATTCTGAATGCCTCTAAGGCTGAAACAACCCCAAATTACACACATACCTACTTTTTATCCCCTTTCTCATGCTTGGTTACACTCTTTGCTGTTTATTAACCTCTGACACATCCATGAGTCACATGTTAAAATGGATAAATCCCAATCATACATCTGTCTTTCAGTCATCTGTGCACCTCTTAACCCATAAAAACCCAACACTACTTTTGTGTCAGTTCCCAAATGAAATTTTCTTTATATTTAACCTTTTTAACCCATAAAGACACAAACATCCACATTTACCAAAACCATCTACTGATATAAACTGTTTATTCCCTGTTGATCCACTAGTACATGTAATTAATTGGTGTAAAATACAGTTATTCATCTTTTCATGGTCATCAGATATGACCCATTTGGATGTTCAGAGGCTCCGTAGTTACTGTGGAAACACTGTCTTCTTCTACAACATTGATTCACCAGTAAAACCCATGGAGTTTGATGACAATGAATGAACACACTTGATTTATGTTCAGTTAATAAGAGACTGGACTGAAAAAATCTCTTTTTCTTCAGTTTTCTCTGTTTTTTCCTCTAATAATCTTCAACTTTACTCAAAACTGTCATGAACATCTACATGATTAGTCAATTAAATGTTTAAAAATGCCTGATTTTTACCGAAAAAACATAAAATGCAAAAGATAATATTACAATAAATGGCAATAAACCACTTGAGAATGGCTAAATATAGAGAAAAATTTACTGGGAAAGTGCCACAAATGTCACACTGGGTCCTTATGGGTTAAATCTGAAGAAACACATGAGTTATTACTAGCATGTGTGGATAATATAGTCAGCGGGAAATATCTTTGTCCTATTGTTTTAGTACAAACTTTGATCTACTGGTCTTCTTTAGGAATTAATACCCCTCTCCAGTCATACTATATGCGTTAGAAATACTGCTTCTGAAACTTTCCTGCAGCAGATCTCAGTTCACAGATGCAGCACAGCGATAAGTGCATGTTTCTGCATGTTTGGACTTATTTAAATAAATCGTTCAGCACCATCTCTTTTATTGTGTAACTAACTTCCATTGTGTTTCTAAGTGGTTTCGACATGATTCATGATTTTTAAGTGTATTTCTGTCTTTTCTTTTCTGCACAGATGCACCTCAGGCCAAAGGTGAGTGTACTTTATCTTCTTCTTGTATTGTTTTGAGACACTGAAAAAGCCCTTAGGTGTATTCTTGCCACTGATATTTTCCATACTTTGTTTATGACTCGAACTTGACTTTGAACTTATGTAACTTTCTGACAGTGGGAAAGTTTTACCACTTTCGAAGTTAACGCATTTGACTAAAGAGCAACTAGTTTGTGTATTGTAAAAAAACACGATAGAGCAAAACACCCTTATCATAGTAACATATAGCTGATACAGTCACGGAAAAAATTATTAGACCATCATTGTTTTCTTCAATTTCTTGTTCACTTTAATGCCTGGTACAACTAAAGGTATATTTGATTGGACAAATATAATGATAACAAAAATTGCTCATAAGAGTTTAATTTCAAAGCTGATATCTATCCAATTTTTATGGTTTCACTGATAATAACAAAATCACATAAGCTCTTACACCAGTATCTATGGCATTCTACTGATAAAAACAGTGCTTTTAGACAATTCCATGTTTTTTTTCTGTCTGTTTTAGTCACATAATACACACAAGAGTTAGTGCTTAATTACATGACCGTTGTTTCTGATGACTTTTGATGGTCTAATACTTTTATTTGCAACAGTATTAGCTACATCATGAGATATCTGACTACCATATGTGCTTTTTTGACCTCTGATGCTTTATTTTCAATTTACATTTTAGCCTGTCACTTTATATCTTTGTGTTTTTTTTATGCATTGTTTGAGTTATATAAGGCGGAGCCATTTAAAGACAGTTATGACATGCTTTGATGTCGCTGCTCCAGTGATAGTTCCTAACAAACTGAGCGCTGTCATGTTCTTCTATGGGACAGACAGCAGTGAGTGTGTTAGTGCATGGAAAATATCCAAATAAACCACATACAACAGTTGTTGCACTACTGTATGTATGTTGGTGTCAGTTCTGCTTCTGCAAGGACTGACTTTATTACTTTGAAATCTCTTAATTTTATTTATTTATTTATTTGGTGAGGACAGTGCATATTACTAAACATTTAGTACAATTAAAAAACAATACTTGGTGTAAATATGCCGGATTTAGCAGGGAGCTATTTTTTCATTTTTGAATACTTTCCATTTTTAAGTTTTACTGTTATAGGACTGTGGTACAAGCAGAAAACAGTGGTTCGCTGTGTGAACACTGAGTCTGCCACGCTCTGCTCTCCTGATAACACACACACAACGAATGCCATTAACTAGCCGAGAGCATGGTGGGTAACTTAGCATGTTAGCGTTAGCCCAGACGTTAAACACATTAAAAACTCAACTTTAACAAACTCAAAACTCAAGAGAAATCTTATTGGATGAATCAGATATTACAAACACCAAGTCACAGAAGTTTTGCCTCTTTTAACTCATGAATAATAACTTTAATGAACTTTTTATATGCAAAGTTTAGCTCTCCAGCAACTCACCTCCGGCTAAATAAGAAAAGGCTTAGACTCTAATGACCTCAGCTGATAAACTTAAACGGGTTCAGCAAAACAACTCAATTAAAACCCTCTGAGAACCACATTAGTACTTACATTAGTTTACCTTAGAAACGCCATCATTTGTACTTATAGTGGTTACATCGCAACAGCTGACAAAGTCAAGCTAGCCAACCATTTGGGCTACAGCTAAAAGTCCAACATAGCTGTTGTTTAAGATATAAATGTATACAGACGCTAACACATACCAAAGAAAGAATTTACAACATAGATGTCTACTAATACAGGAAATACACTTTATAATTTGAAAGATGATGATATATAAGGGTATATAAGGGGGTATAAGGCTGCAGCAGCTTGAAGAGGCCATTGAGGGATTTATAAGCAAATGAAATTATTTTAATACTAATCCTAAAATGTATGGGCAACCAATGTAATGAGTCTAAAATGGGGGGAAAAATGTGCATGTGTTGTGACACGACCATAATGTTGGAACTATCGGCTCTTTTATAACCTGGAAGTTGGTCCATATTTCGTCCACTATTGTTTTTTTTACAGCGGGAGTCTATGGAAGTGTCACAACTCTCTTCATATGGCTCTGATTTAAGGCTAGTACAAGTAGTATCGATGAAAGGACAAGACTGAGCACCATCTTGGATCTTTATCAGGTCCTTTTTGTATCAACACGTCCTTCATGAATAAAATTCGTTGCTCCGAGTCAGGGCGCAGGGGTTCCTTCCTTCAGTTTGTGTGTGTTGAGGCAGTTACTTTATTCCAGTCCAACTCGTATGTTGTGTGTCGACGTTCATGTACACACATGTCCTTCCTACACCCACGTTGTTTTACTGACTCACTTTCTCATTTTTGTATTCAACTTAGTTTCATTACTGACTCATTTGTCCTATTTAATTAAGTGACTCACGCTACCTGCATGAATGTGACTCATCTCACACATGTTTTTTCTCATCTTTTGTTTATCGTGGTGATTCACTGTTTATGTTCTGTTCTTCACCTGTCACGTTTTCACTAAAACGCTGATCAACAGCAAGTACAGATTTATTTTAGTGCTCAACGTTTGCTCTTTTTTAAAATTTTCTTGTACTCATCTTATGCACTGATACACTGGCTGAGTTTTAATACTTTTATCGTTATCTTGTATTTCTACTATTTCACCACATTTCATAATCTGAATCGCTATTTTAATCATCTGTTGTGTGTAGGCGAGTTGTATATCCAAACAGATTTCTGGTGTTTCTGATTTGAATTTTATTTGAGATGTACACTGTGATGTGCTTTTGTGGACTCCAACTCTGCATATTTGACATGTGATTATTGCAATATTGAGATGAACTACAAGAAACAATATAAAGTCATGGCCAGAAGTTTAGGGAATGACACAAGTTTTGTTTTCACAAAATGTGATGCCTAATTTTTTATTTATTTATTTTTTTTAATTTCCATACATTTTTAAGGTACATTAAAGAATAGTTTAAAAAAGTATCTAAGTTTCAGTTACTTTTATTGGCAAATATTGATTCATGTAAATAATTGTTTTGTGTCATTCCCAAAACATTTGACCATGACTGTACTGGTGCTTTGTCTATTTAAGATAAGTATTACTGGAGCTGGAAAAGTTGGATATCTTTTTTTTTTTTTTTTAATGTGAAAATCTGCATTGTTTCCCAAAAATAGAT
>JAPTGZ010000015.1:31631376-31646445 GCA_029814645.1 Fowleria isostigma | reverse complement strand
AAAAAATTGAGAGCCTCACAAACCTTTCAGCTTACGTAACTCTATGACAAAATGTTGGATAATGCAACTTCCTGTCTTTGAGTAGATTCCAAAATAAAAGTTCCAAAAGTGGTCATTTCTTGATTGGTTGTTTTCATCTATGTTTGGCAGTACATGATCCTGTGACCCCGAATGTATGTGGGTCAGTCACATATAATGATACCACCACATGATATTTGATGAAATGGAAATCATCGGACAAAGTTTGTTTGTATATTATGACAGAAATATAACTGCAAATGCTTTGACATTTTGCACAGGAATACAAAACACTTTGTAAATCATGACAAATAGGGCAGAAAATAAATTGTAACAGATTTAGAATCATTTAAAAGAAGTTTTCAAAACAGCGGTCATGGCTGGACGGTCGCACCACATGATATTTTGACACTTTAAAGAAAAATTGCAAATAACTCCTGACTTTTGAAAAGTTGAAGTGACTCCATATATAGAAGAGATACTACAAATAGATTGTATATTTTTGTGCATTTAAACCATTTTCAACTTTAAAAAAAGACAGTCGGACAGAATATTTAGACGTCACGTCACTGACTCATATATACGTATATACATATATATACATATATATTTATGTATATGTACACCTTGAATAATTCACACTACACATCATCTTCTAAATACAGTAGAATACAGGTTAATCATTTGCAGAAAATAATCCCTTTCCTGTCGTCTTTAATGGAAAATGTGTTTCATAGGAGCTGAGTTTGTGGATGCTAAAACCAAAACTATGACCTGAAGGAAGTTAAACGGTTCTTTTAGGGAATCAGTGGTGGAGCTATTTTATTATGGATATCACTGACACTCGTTTGTTTCTATTAAATTATTAATCAATGCAGTTTTAAGGGGATGAAATATTCAAAAACGTGTTCTTGTTGTAAGTTTCAATGCTAAAGTTCTAACATTTACAGCGACATTGTGTTTTTAATTAAAGTGGATAGATTATGGTGCACACATTAGTATTTAACTGCTTTATTTTATGATATTTATTTCCTGTTACTCATCCTAAACTTGCGTGTAGACCCATGTGGATCCACAGGTTCTAGATGTGGTTGTTTTTATGCTGTTATGTATTCGTGCATGCAGTACCGCATTTGTCCAGCAGTCACCAGCAAAGGCCATAGCAAGGTGATTGTAAGGCTATTATATTTCAAAATTACTAGTATCTCCCAAAATATTGATCTTATCAGCTTGCCATTTTTTCTAGTCTGTTCATTGACCAAAAATACACAATGATGCCAAACTGCAGCAGTCAGCTGTTGACGGATTTTGTGTGAATCCCTGGACACACACACACACACACACTTGGCTTTTATATTATAGATGAATGTGACAAGGATAAATCCAGATGTAGGTGTTTTTCTAATTGATTGAGTCTGGTTCTGCTTTGCTTTTAAGGAACATTGTCGTATACGTTTAATACCTTTTAAATTCTTGATATTTTTTTATAGTTTTGTGTTTTATGAATGGTTTGAGAACTGACTTATGATGTGTTTTTAAAGGTTAATAGTAAAAAATAATAAGCATTTCATTCTGTATTTGTACAGTGTTTACCATCCTATAAATTAAATAATTTTTTAATTGCTAAATTAATGAGAAAAGAATAAATCCAGACGTTGGCATTTTCTTAGAGAGTGAATCTGCTTTGAGACGCTTTTAAAGAACATTATTGTATTCTTTATATCTTTGAAATCATTAATGGTGGTTATAGTTTTGTGTTTTGTGTATGATTCTAGAAATGACTTTATGTGTTTTTAAAGGTTAATAAGAAAAAAAGGCCTTCTCTATTTGTGCTACAGTGTTTACCTTTGTGTAAAATCATTGCTTAGTGTAGCTTGAACTCTTTATACGACGCTCATTGAAATACTCTGAAATTCAAAATTTCAACCATAGTCTATTAAGTCTTCTTCCTCTTTTTATAAAACATCCAAGCAGCACTTGCTAAAAAAGTAAAGACCTACAAAAAAATGACTGTTAAAAGGTCATAAACTGAAAAAAATTACTCATATTCATTATTTATACCTTCAAATTGTCAGTAAAATCTCTCTGGATCGCTGTATAGTGTTCTAAAAAACCATTTGCTTCTTGATTTAACCAAGACCCTTGAATGATGAAGTGTTAAGGAGATAAAATATTAATAAAACATTTTTTGTAGTAAGTTTCAATGCTGAATTCTAACTTTTGAGCAACATCATCCTTTTAATTAAAGTGGATAGATTATAGTGCACACTGGGGCTGCACGATATTGGAAAAAAACTGACATTTAGATTTTTTTAACCCTGTGATATATATATAAACATATATGTATATATATATATACATATATGTATATATGTATGTATGTATATATGTGTATATATATGTATATGTATATATATACATATATATATATATCAATTTTCTTGTTTTTGGTGATTTTCTTCTTTGTTTTCAGTCATTTTCTTCTTTGTTTTGATAATTTTCTTCTTTTTTGGGTGATTTTGTTTTCTGTGATTTTCTTCTTTTTCAATCATTGTCTTCTTTGTGTTCAGGAATTATCTTTGTTTTCGATCATTTTCTTTTTCGTTTTTGGTCATTTTCTTCTTTGTTTTTGGTGGTTTTCCTTCTTTTTTTTCTGTGATTTTCTCTTGTTTGTTGCTCATTTTTTAATGTTGTTACCAACAGCTTCAGCAAACTGAACTATTGTGATTAGTGGATGTTGTGTGCAGTGTGTCAGGTACCCTTGAAATTAGATAAAAACAAGTTGAGTTCATTTTCCTCCTACATTACAGGATCTGCAATGTGACCATTGCGCACATGACAATGCTCAAACAATATATTGTGCAGATTTAGTGCACACATTAGCATTTAACAGCTAACTTATAAGCTAAATCATTTTTATAACTGATTGAATCTGATTCTGCTTCTCTTTTAAAGAACATTGTTTTAGTACCTTTTACATTATTGATAATGTTTTTAGTTTAGTGTATTACATGTGGTTTTAGAACTGCTTTTTTCTATGTGTTTTTAAAGGTTAATAATAAACATAATACTCCGCCTTTTATTCTCCGTTTGTACTCCAGTATATACCTTTCTATAAATTTAAGAATCTATTGCCTGCTAAATGTATGTGAAAAGGATAAATCTAAATGTAGATGTTTTTATAACTGACTGAATCTGGTCCTGCTTTTCTTTTAAAGAACATTGTTTTAGTACCTTTTATATTATTGATGGTATTTTTAGTTTAGCTTTTTGGTTTTAGTACTGACCTTATGTGTTTTTAAAGGTTAATAATAAACATTAAACTCTGCCTTTCATTCTCGTTTAAACTCCAGTGTTTACTTTTCTATAAATTTAAGAATCTATTGCCTGCTAAATGTATGTGAAAAAGGATAAATCCAAATGTAGGTGTTGTTTTTATAACTGACTGAATCTGGTTCTACTTCTCTTTTAAAGAACATTGTTTTAGTACCTTATATTATTGATAGTGTTTTCAGTTTAGTGTTTTTTCTATGTGTTTTTAAAGGTTAATAATAAACATAATACTAAGCTTTTTATTCTGTGTTTGTACTCCAGTGTTTACTTTCTATACATTTAAGAATTTGTTACCTGCTAAATGTATGTGAAAAAGGATAAATCCAAATGTAGATGTTTTTATAACTGATTGAATCTGGTTCTACTTCTCTTTTAAAGAACATTGTTTTAGTACCTTTTATATTATTGATGGTGTTTTTAGTTTAGTGTTTTACATGTGGTTTTAGAATTGCCTTTTTCTATGTGTTTTTAAAGGTTAATAATAAACATAATACTCCGTCTTTTATTCTGCGTTTGTACTCCAGTGTTTACCTTCAGTGCAGAGGGGGGACTGGGGCTTACATTACCAGTCACATTACCACACCAGGCAATTAGCGGCGTAGATTGTACTTGGCTGCATGTTGACGACGACTCTAACTCTTGTTTCTGAGGTGCGCAACTTGGCAGTCCTGGAGGATTATCAGTGCTCCAAATTACATAACTGAACTAATGAGATACATACTCGCACAGTTTCAACCCCTATTCCCACCGGGTGCCTCACTGGCGGAGTGAAATATTCCACAGCTCCCTACGGACTCCCCGCACATCCCTGCCTGTCTGGGGAGAGCCGAGCAGAGTAGGCGAGCGAATGTAGCGAGGAAATAAATGGAGATGTATCGTCTCCAAAAGGTCTGACTGACAAGTAGCTAATATGCTGTAATTGTTTAGCGAGTGGCTCGGAGCTCCATTCTACACTGAACCAAGGTGAAAACGCCTTCTGAGGCTAAGTGTTTAGGTTCTGTACTATACCTGACGCCTCATTAAATAAAGGCTAAAACAGGCTAAAATCGACGTGTATATGTTGGGATGTATTTCTATCTGCGAACCACAGAGCAGGGGAAAATGGGCTCACTGATTCTTGAGAATTTGGATAAAATATGTCCCACTCAGAAATGCACCAATTCTTTTAAAATGACTCATATTTTTATAACTAGACTTTCCTACATTTCCTGAAATAAATGTAATCTGTGTGTTAACCTCTTATGGGATTGGTGGACTTGGGGCTAGCTTTAGTTTAGTTTAGTTTATTTCATTTTGAGCTCATGCACTTCATATACAGAGGCAGTTTCATATACATGTACAGTACTGTTCATAGACATCTCATACATGTGTACACAGACATACATGGAAAGAACAAAAAAAACCCAAGCAGACTTATAGAATTTGCATATAAAACTATACATAGTGAATTATATGGGAAGATTATTTATGTAGAAATACACAGAAACTGTACATGTAAAAAAACTACACAAGGAACATACACAGAAAAGTATCCATTGTAAATGTACATAGATATAGCAGTTATATTACCAAACGTTTTGTGTACACAGTATGTATAAAATACCATTCTGCAGAGGGAGTCCCCACTAGTATATAACACTAGTATATAACGCTTGTATATAACACTGGTATACCACCCCTGAAGCCCAGAAGCCTGAAAGGGAGTGAAAAGAAGCAGAGCTTATTTACTCCCACCCCCATTTTCCCCACTTTACAAGCGTGGTTGATATTTGGGTTAGAAACTTTCTGTGAAGATACAATAGTTCACCTATAATAATGAGAAGATAAGAAAAAAATAAGAAAAAAAATACATATAATAAATAAATAAATAAATGAACAAATATAAAATAAACTCAAATAAGTTAGTTAATTGAAAGTAGTAATAAAATAATATAATAATGATAATCGTGGTAACAGTAATAATAATAATAATAATAATAATAATAAAAGCAGAGTAGTAACTGCACAGGAGCTGTGATGTAACCCAAAATTTTGACAATTCTCACTCACTTTTAAGATTCACCTCTCAAAAACCGTAAATTCCTTTCTCATACAAAACACAAAAATTCAACAAAAACAAAAATTCCTGCATTCTAAAGTTGAAATGAAGTCTGTAGGTGAAAGAATAGTGAAACAGTAGTGGTCGGAAAAAAAAAGTCAACTTTTTTGTTTTTTCCCATAGAAAATGAATGGGGTTTATTTTTCGCGTTTGTGTGCGAAAACCGTACAAGATGTTGTTACGATGCATAACATAGAAAATCTTTGGGCCAAGCCGGACATTTTTCCTACTGATATTATAATTTTAGGATTAATCATGTGGTAATGGTAGCTACTTGAAAATGGCCTAATTCATTTTAGATGGACAAATTTGGCTGTATTTTTGTAATTTTAACGAAATCTGTCCTTTGGAATGTCAATCCAGATAATAGCACATTTTTTGAGACCAGGCTGCACATTTTTGTAATAATATATTATGGTCTATTTTAACACTCTGGACTGCATTTTTCGCCAAATTTTTTTGTATAAGTCATGAGTCAGTCTGACGAACATTACTCCCCCATGCCTTGCCTTACATGCAAACACACAGAGAATGAGTTGAGCTTAAGTATCCAAACTGGAACGGAATCATGAATTCTGCACTCGTGTAATCGTTTAATAATAATTTCAGAGACAGCTCATTCACTAGACATGAATATAAATGAATCTCCCTCCGACGAAATCTGAAGAATTGTAATTGCTAATGTCATCAGCTTGTACAGCCAGAAGCCTCTTCACTGATAATAACTGGAATGGATTTGAGCTTTTACAGCATATAAAACGAAGCAATGTTTCATGGTGATGGTAATAAGCAATTAGAAGTGAGAAATATTAACATCCACAGAAACTCCCCTTGGGTGCTGTTCCTGTCATTCCTTAATTTATGGTCAACGGAGCTATACAGCCACGCAAATAGTCAAGAGTGACAAATCCCACATTGTTGAATTAGCTTAAGGCGACAACATAAAGTCATCTTTTCTAATGAGTAGGAAAAGGATTTCATTAGCTAAATGCCTATGAAATCAAAATTGGCATGTGAAGCCTCGTCTGCCTTGTTTTTCTGTGTCTTTCTTCTGCATCCCTCTGATTTTGTCTTTCTGTGATTAGAAGCAGATCCAGAAGCTGCACGCAAAGCTGACGCAGCAGCAGAGGCTCAGTCAGATCCCCAAGGTATGAAGCGCACACACGATGGATATATCATTTTAAACCACAGGTGTCAAACATGCGGCCCGGGGGCCAAAAGCAGCCCACCAAAAGGTCCAATCTGGCCCCTGGGATGAATGTGTGAAATGCAAAAATTACACTGAAGATCTCAACAAACAAGGATGTGAAAATCATTTTAGGTCAGTTCAATCTAAAGTGGGTCAGATCAGTAAAATACTATCATAAGAACCTGTAAATAATAAAAACTGAAAATGTTTTTTCTGTGTTTTAAGTGTAAGAAAACTAAAATTACACAAAAAGTTTATATTTACAGACCAGCCTTTTACAAAAAATGTGACTAACCTGAAATGTTTTAAGAAAAGTATGTGGAATGTTAACAATATTCAGCCTGTTATTAAATGTTTTGCATATATGTTGATCCACTCTGATCTTTAACTTATAATGCAAAAGTATAAATAAATAAACTATTGTGTAATATTATTATAATTCCACTTATTTTTCTTAAGAAGTTTCAAGTTCATACAGTCACAGAAAAAAATTATTAGACCATTAAAAAGTCATCAAAAACACTGGTTATGCAATCAAGATAAAGGCTAAATATCAGCTCTTAAATTAAACTCTTATGAACTATTTGTGTTGTTATCATTATATTTATCCAAACAAATGTACCTTTAGTTGTACCAGGCATTAAAATGAACACAAAATTGAAGAAAACATAGGGTGGTCTAATATTTTTTTCTGTGACTGTATGTGTTTATGTTATGTTCAAGTATAGTTTGTAGATGTAAACATTTTCACTATGGAATTTTAGTTTTTTCACTCAAAAACAAAGAGCAAACTTTGGAGTTGACATTATTTATTAATTCTTATCTTATTATTGATATTATTTTATTGGTCCGGCCCACTTTATAATATATTAGGCTGAATGTGGCCCCTGAACTAAAATGAGTTTGACCTCCCCCCCACTTTAAATACGTGTTATGCTTTTACTTCTTCATTAACTTTGTGATTTGATTGTGCTTTTCTTTTCTTTTTTCAGTCCTGAGCAACCTGTTGACCTCGTCTTAAACCAGCAATGATCACATGACTGCCTGGACCAACTACAGTCAAGCAAAGTGGCAATCTCACTGTTATGCTCTACTCTCTGTAGAGTTAAATTACTGTGAGGCCCCAGAGTAGGGCTGTGTGTGCGTGTGTGTGTGCGTGTGCATGTAGTGTGTGTGTGTGTGTGTGTGTGTGTGTGTGTGTGTGTGTGTGCATGTGTGCAGGTCCGAATGTTGTCTGTGTGTTTTCATGCTCGTGTGTTCATAGAATTGGGGTAGGACTTAGCGTAGAGAACATACGTAAATATATGTGAACTATAACAGTTTTAAGATTGTCACAACATAATCTATAAAAACTATTTCTCAGAATGTTTTTGTTAACCAAATTCCTTTAAAAGTGGCCATTAGGAGATTAAATCTCACATTGAATATGACCATGAAATGGCTAAACCAAAAAAAAAAAAAAAAAAGTTTTCATTTAAGTGGCCACTATTCTGTTATTATAATTCAGTGTGAATATAATCCAGAGACAGATATTGATATTGTAGACATTTAACCTAGTACTGAATTCATGCATTTTCTTTCACTCTGTCATTGCAGGTTTTTTTTTAGTGTAGTTGTCTGCAGCGGTTGCAATACAAACGTGGGTTAAGTAGATAACAGGGGGCTTCAGTAACTACCACTGTATTTTCTAAACCCCAGATGACAATGTAATGATCCCAACTGTTTTGACGGGTCTCTGATGTCAATGTGTGAATGTATATGTGTGTGTATGTGTGTGTGTGTTTCCGTTCTAGTGTGTGTTTTGATCGGTGAAGGGGCTTAGGTGTAAATCCTGTTGGGCGACGACCACTTCTCTTGAGTCAAATTCAATGGAGTCACATTTTACGCCAATATTTCTTTTAAATATCCTGGGCAGCCATCCCATTTCCTCAGTGTAATCAATACTGAGAAAACGGTATGGAATTGCGGGGCTTGAATCCAAATATGAAGGCGGGACTAACAGGCACCGAGTAAACCAATCACAGATAAGACAGACGTGATGCTTTTGTCAGAAAAACTTAAAAATACAGGGTGTAATCTACAATTCAAGCCTTATTTTTTTAAACAAACAACTGACAACAGTTGTGAAGAGATTTGTGGGTGACTCATTTCAAAACATCCGCCCCCCCCAAGACTTGTGATTGGCCCGGTATGAAATAGATTGGGCATAATTCACAGTGAATGGAGCAGTTCCAGGCTGAAACCGGATGGCTGGCCAAGCTATACTTTAGAGACTTTGTCAATAAATTAACACACGCTTACAAAAAAAAAAAAAATCAATTTGGTCATATACAGAAGATGCTTTACTGGGGTGAGTTGAAATGAAGTTTAACCCTGTTCCTGTCAATGGATGAATGTTCACGTGGACATAGACATGGACATGGACAGAGGTCCAGTAGTGATGTTTTAGGCATCGTTCTGATGTACAGTAGTGTGTATCAGTCATGTGGTGATGCAGTAATTTCTCCTCCATAGTGCCTTTCACTGGCACAGCCTGGCTTGATCAACCCAGAGACACTCAAAGAAGAATGAAAACTTGCAAAATCGTAGATGAATGTATCCAACACACATACTATATATAATTATGTACCGGCACTTTGGATCTTAGGCTACGTTTAGATGGTAACAATCTGAACCAAAAGCGCAGAAGTGGTGTTACATTCTCGCGTTTAATTCTGCGTTTGGACATGCGTTCTGGGGAAAAATTGCAAAATTGTGTGAAATGTCCTATTTATGAATGTAGTATGAGCGCCAGGGGGCTAGGCGGCACCACCACCACCAAGACCAGGAGCCTGCGTAGAACTGAACTACTTTATTTCCTATTTCCTTCCTCACACCAAATATAATCACACCACAGGAAACAGAACATCTTCCTTCTCTTTTCTCTACTACTGTCTATAAAGATTTGTGACAATTGCTGAAATGACTCTTGGATGTAAATTACAGCGCTTAGGGCAACTTGAAGGTCCACTGCAGGGAAATAATCTGGACATGTTGTTTTCCTGTATTGGCGTGTGTCCGTAATGTAAACTCTACACGATGAGAAAATGCAGTTTTGCATTTTCGATTCTTTAGACCAGGGGCTTAAACTCATTTCTTTCTAGGGGCCACATTCAGCCCAGTAGTAAAATAATCACATCATAGCCTATAAATAATGATAACTTTGTCCTCTTTGTTTAAGAGCAATAAAAATTATTAGATTATAAAAAAATATTTACATTTACAAACTATCCTTTCACAAAAACATGTGAGTAACAAGAAAAAACTGAAATTTGTAAGAGAAATAAGTACAGTTTTAATAATATTCCACCTCAGCTTATCATTTGTACATGTGCATTACACAGAGTTTTACACAAACATTTATTAACAGGTATAATATTGTTAAAAACTGGGAGTTTTTGGGAGAGTTTCTCATTTGCTCAGGTCATTGTTCTTGGTAGTTCTTCAAGGGTCAACTGGACTAGTTTTTGTTTTTTTTTTCAAAAGAGCAAAATTAGTCCAGTTGAACCTAGAAAAATGGAGTTATCACTGTTTATAGATTATTATGTTATTATTTTACTTTAGATCATGTTAATCTGAATGTGGAACCTGAACTAAAATGAGTTCGGCATCCTTGATTGTTAATATCTTTAGTGTACTTTTTGCACTTCGCAAATTCATCCTGCGGGCCAGACTGGACCTTTTGGTGGGCTGGCTTTGGCCCCTGAGCCGCATGTTTCAGACATAGTCGGTAATACTTTCAACCCCCTCAAAACACTGTTGCGTCTAAACAAAAGAACATTTGGGCAAAATATTTTGTCGTTTTCACTCGAGAACGTTGTCATGTATGTTAGCCTTAGCCACAAATTCTCTCCATATCTCAAACAGGTCCATTATTGTATAGTTTTGTAGCAGCTGCTGTATGTCCAGTCATCATGGGCTAGTTTTCTCTAATACTTGCGTCTTCGTTGTGTGTCTCTAAATTTGACCAAGCCATGTGCTGTTGCGGTGTTTTTTTGTACCATTCGTATTTCCACATTACGAACACCACTCACCTGTGACTTTTATATGAATACTTTACATTTAGCAGTGGTGCCTACGAGCTGACAACAGATAGATTTCAGCTATCAACTCGTCCGCTTTGGTATTTTGTGACTAATATTGTGAAAGGCCTCAGAATCAGTGCTATCGCCTTTTTTTAAGCCCAACTTTATTCTGTTTTTGTTTAGTTTTTTTGTTCTTTTTTTTTTTTGCCACTGTAGCACAAAAATACTAACTTCTGAATGTCTTTTTGTTGCCTTGCAGTTTTGTACTTGCTCTGCTCCCTTTAAACTCTGAAAAGGTTCTAGAGGTCACGTAGTGCTGCAGTACATGTTCAGTGTGTTACTTGTAAAGCACCATATAGCTGCAATACAGGACAGAGACTGTTGCTTTAACGGCCTTGCCTCAAGTTGAAAAAATATGCGTAACCTGTGATGTCACATTTGGTAAATTCTACTGTATGAACTGTGGGCTCGACGCTGGGTCAAAGCTCTGTTTGACATGCCTTCTTAGCCTGTAATCTGTGATAGACTGACTTTCTCTCGACGCGAGGAACAAAGCGGGAAGTGCGTCTGAAATATTTCGCTACATCTGCTGCAATGCACAAAATACCAACAAAAACACACAGTACAAACTTTTGGATACAGCCACAGATGCCTTTAAAAGAAAAAAAAAAAAATCGCTTATTTTCTGCAGCACACTTCACCAATAGGACTCGTCAATAGCACACCGCTGTCTGCTGATGGGATATAAAGACAAATCATGACAACCAATCCCTTAAAACACTGAGGACTGCTTTGTGTTTTTGAGCCGACCACAACCGAAGCAGTCCGATTCCTTATAAACACAAATTATTGGAGCACAGCATCCAAACGTGAATGTAAACGGAGGAATCGGAGACATATTGGGTCCTGAAGTGCACTTCACAGATAATACTAGGGCATCTGTCAGCAGACGATGTGAGTCGCACACGCGTAGAAGCATTTATCTCGGTCAGCCATCTTTTACGACTCGCTACAGCACCTCGCAAGGACAAATCATTTTCGTAAATTGTGCAAAAGTTGCGAGACTTGACTTTATCTATGAGGAGTATCTTTCTAGTAATCAGAAGGGATTTCGAGAGTCAATTTTTATGCCTACTTAGGCGGACGGGTCACAGTGACACCAGTTATGGGTACAGGAACTAGCTGAGTTTGAGGCTCCATTTGCAGCAGCTAGCACAGTGCTGCTAATGTTAGCCACACGGATTAAGCGCTAAGCAGTGGCCTGAGGCTTGGTCTGTAGCCACTAGTACCATGCCACTGGTTAGCTCTTAAAGTGTGCGGCTCCATTTGCAGCAGCTAGCACGCCGCTGCTAACATTAGCCACACAGATTAAGAGCTAACCAATGATCTGAAGCTCGATCTGCAACCACTAACACCATGCCGCTAACGTTAGCCTGTAAACTAAAGAGATCTAAATCAGGGGAAAACTGAGCAGTGGAGGATAATCGCAGCACCATAGAGAGTAATTTGTCCTTGCGAAGGTGCCGTAGGAAGTCGCAAAAGATAGCCAACCGAGATTAAAGCTTCTAAGCATGCGCGACTCACATCGTCTACTGACAGCATGGATCACAGCGCCGACCAGTCCTGCCTTAAAGCGCATGAGCGAAACAACATCATCAACAATAAGAAACAGTGAAACAAGCAAAGATGTTTTGCAGGTGATTTTATTAACACAATATTAATGGGAGAAGCACTTTCCTATCCTGTATACATCTTGACTCATTAGCATATTTAGACAATTCACTTTTTGACTTAGACTAGTGTAAGACTCGACTCTTTTATTTAAATATTCTGTGTTTTTATTTTGTGTAGGATCTGTCTTCATTAAGTCATCTGGCACTTGTTCTTCTGGAATTGTGTAAATAATGTTTGAGGAGACATTAAATAGTTTTCGTGGGAGTTTGTCGTCTCTTTTGTTTTATGTGTGTGTATGTGTCTCTTTGCATTAAAACGGTGCAGTGAACCACATTCATAAAACTGGGTTTATTCTCAGCTTTTTCAACCCAATAATAAAAGAGAAATTTAGATATATTTCCCCTCAGGATGTACCTAATGATGACTTCAGATAAATGCAAAAAAAAAAAATTATACTCTTGCTGTGAGCCATCCCAAAATTAACCCTGTAAAACCTGGCCCATTAAAAACTAACCAGAAAATTAAAACAAATTTGGGAATTGAAATGTTTATTTGCCCTTTTCACATACTCCAAACAAAAATGTTGGCATGTTATTTTGTTTATGATATTTTTTGTATCACATTTGATAAATTAGGCATTTTTCATAACTTTTTACTCATAACAACATTAACTTTAGATAGAAAGTACTTTTACCAATAAAATTTTAAAATGTAGAACATGGAGTTGGATCAATGGCAGTGGATGGACACACTGGGTTTATGTTCAATAAATAATATATTTTCACAAAATCATGGGAGGGAATTCTTCTACAACCCAAAAAAGTGTTTGTTCAAGTTGCTCTTTGGAAAAAGGAATTCAAAAGGATGGAAAACAGACAGAAAACTCCAAGTCACTCTCTTCAAACATTAACATGCCTTTATTATCATGGTAAGTAATATATTTTAATTTATATTTTGTTAAAAGAAGTTACTTTTTCCAAACTTTTCTCTGTTTTGATATAATAACATTTTAATTTTCTCTGAGCTTTAATGAACATTAGTGAATTAAATATAGGAAAAAAATACATGATTTACACTGAAAATGCAAAATACAGATGATAATATTATAATAAATGGTAAAAATTCACTTATGAATTGTTGAAAAATGCATGTTTGTGTCCTTTTAGGAGCTAAATGTTAAAGTGTCCACTTGGGAGCCAAAACCCATACTAAAGTCCCCTCTTGGGAGCTTAACATGTGCTAAAGTGCCCTCTTGGGAGTCAAAATGCATACTAAACTGCCCTCTTGGGAGCCAAACCTATGCTACTAAAGTGCCCACTTGGAAGCCAAAACACATGCTTAAGTGCCCTCTTGGGAGCCAATATGTGTGCTAAAGTGCCCACTTAGGAGCCATAATGCATGCTAAAGTGCCCTCTGAGAAGCCAAACATATGCTACTAAAGTACCCTCTTGGGAGCCAAAATGCATGCTAAAGTGCCCTCTTGGGAGCCAAAACACATGCTAAAGTGCCCTCTTGGGAGTCAAAATGCATACTAAAGTGCCCTCTAGGAGCTTTAAAGCATCCTAAAGTGTCCACTTGGAGCCAAAACTCATGCTAAAGTGCCCTCTGGGAGCCAAAACACATGCTAATGTGTCCTCTTAGGAACCAAAACACATGCTAAAGTGTCCTCTTGGGAACCAAACACATGCTAAAGTGTCCTCTTGGGAGCCAAACACATGCTAAAGTACCCTCTTTGGAGCCAAAACGCATGCTAAAGTGCCCTTTTGGGAGCTAAATGTGTGCTAAAGTGCCCTCTTTGGAAGCCAAACACATGCTAAATGGTCCTCTTGGGAGCCAAACCCGTGTTAAAATGCCCCCTTAGGAGGACAAGAACTCGCTGTATGTTCCCTTTTTTCTTCTCGCCCCTGCCCTTCAAAAAGTCTGTGCACGCCACAGACTTTTATTCACAGGCTCTTATTTACTTGGTTAAATCCAGGAGGAGCCTTTTTTGCCAATGTCTTCATATTTTACAAACTTATTATTAGCAGTAGTTGGTAAAACTATTATGCTTTCAAAGCAGTTTCTGTGTCTCTTTATGACTTCCTTTACTGCCTGGAGTTTGTTTGAAACTCCATGAAGCTCAGGGAAACGAACAGTAAACAGGCATCGTGAGACATGACTGGAAATTCTTGACATGCCAGGTTTTTATAGAAAGGAGCTCATTCAGGATCCACGGTTCTGAGCGTTGAGAATGATTTATTGTGACAGGTTCTTAAAGACAGTCCTCAGGCACACTCAAATCAAATGTGGGAACCTGCAGAAGAGTTGGTTGCCAAACCAATTTTAGGCTGATTCCTGTACCTGCACATATCCAGGTCAAAGCCTCAGACAAACAGTAAAGCTCCAATTAGACCCTCCACCACACGCATGACAACAACAACAGCACCACCCAGCCCCATTATCTGTAATGATCGGACAATAAAACCTACACGTGTGGAGGATGAAGAATCAACGCTCCAATAAAACGGATGGAGAAGGAACCACAGCAGCTACGTCACAGGAGAACATGTATACACTCCAAAAAAAAAAGAACAAATTATGTCTGTCTGAAAGAATGTCTGTGTCTGTGTGTGTTTGTTTTTTCTTCTATCTATCTATCTATCTATCTATCTATCTATCTATCTATCTATCTATCTATCTATCTATCTATCTAT
>JAPTGZ010000015.1:31526441-31540345 GCA_029814645.1 Fowleria isostigma | reverse complement strand
TTGTGAGCAGAGAGGCAAAGGTTAAGAATGAGAGCCAATTGTAGTTTACACTTTATTTGCACTACTGACTTTATTTTTCACAATATCGTGCAATGGAAAGTATTTTTTGTTGTGACATTGACATAGTTGTATTTTTATTTTGTTACATTGCTGTTTTTTTTTATTTTTTATTTTGCACTAGTGACTTTTTTCCTGAAAATTTTGTGGTAGTAGAAGAATTATTTTTATTATTTTTATGCTGTTAAATTTTTTTTCTATTGTAGTTAGTTAATAAAACAGCATTTTTATTGCCGAAAATCTTTGTGCTGTGTTTTGCCATAATCATAATCAACTACCTCAAAGCAAAATCACAAAATTATTCAATGATCATGGCATTTCAAGTAAAAAGTATCGATATTGGTATTGGTATCGGTATCAGCGATACCAGCCCTGTATTTACTTGGTAAAGAATTGATACCAAAATTCCCAGTATCGCCCACCCCTAATGGAAAATGAATAGATATCAGCTCTTAAATTAAACTCTAATGAGCTATTTTTGTTGTTATTATTATATTTGTCCAAGTAAATGTACCTTTAGTTGTACCAGGCATTAAAATGAACAAGAAATTGAAGAAAAAATAGGGTGGTCTAGTCATTTTTTCCACGACTGTATATGCTCTGAAACTAACTTATGTTTACTGGCTGAGTGTGGCTACCTGTGGAAACCTTGGTCCATGTAATTGACGGTTTTGGTTCCCCGTCAGCTTCACAGTTCAACCTAGCATTGCTTTCAGCTGGGAATGACACAGTCCTGATATGTGGGTCTGCGATCCTTGGTCTAGATCTCAGAACTGGAACCTAAAGAAATGTTTCAAGACAAAATCAACTCAAGTTACACATTCCATTGTTGCAAACATCACAAATACAGAAGAAGAGTAGAGAAATTACACAAGTAGAAGTTATGACACTAATGATAGTAATATTGAGTTCTTTAAAATAGCATTATAAAGGAGTGATATTTTGCATTTTTAAATAGAATTGTTAATTTGAAAACATTTTCCTGTGGTCTACATAAACTGTAAATGCTATCTTTGGGTCTGAATTCTTCATTAATTCAACTCTGCAGGTCCATCTTGAACCCTATTTCTGAGTACTGACATGAGAAAAATTGTATTGAGCACTGGCCCTTTAAATGAAAATGAGCCACTTCACACCCCCACCCCACCCCAGGATGTTGATCGTGCTGCTCTGTCCCATTCAGCCACTTGTGTTCATTTATACAAACAACAGCTGAACATTGTTGATGTTTGAACATATTTTCAGTATGGACTACAACCGCTGCTGTTGACAAAGTTATGGCGTATTCAGAGAAATGTTCACTGGAAGTCTTGACCTTATATGTGCAAATGTAGTGACATAACTTGTCATAGATTTAACAAATTAAGAAGGAATTAAAAGAGGTTGTAGAAATCCACTTGATTTTTGCCAAAAGGAAAGATACCTGGAGGGTTCACATTCAAACTTTATGAACTGTTAGGTCCACAAATACTCAAAGAAATGAACCAAAGACTAATAAAAGTGGGTTTAGCAAAATATGACCCCTGTAAGTAGAAGACATCAGAAGCCCCTCTAACTTAGTAGCATTTGTTATGTTTGGTTTCATTTTGAACATAACAGCAAGTGAATGAATAACTTAATAATCACCAAAACCAGTGCAAAAACAACCCGGCAAAATAAGTGGATTAATTGACACTCAGCCTGTGGAGGTAATCACAAAGATAAAATCAAGCAGTCAACAACTTTTTCTCAGCATATGAAAGACGATTATCATCACTACTGAACAGGATGACAAATAACACACAATTGCAATCTCTTATTTGAAATAATTTGTTCATGAAGAACCTAGAGGTTTGGTCTGACAAGGTCTGCCAAAAGAGCTCCAAAAATTAATTAACAAATGATTATCTTAAATCCCCGAGGATTATGCTCTCAAGAGACCCAATGTTGCTGATTGTGAAACATATGTTTTTCATCTCTTCCTTGAACCTGACACAGACTCTGGCAGAGCTCTGAGAAATCCATGAAATTGAAGAATTGTCATAAACATCCCTTAGGTTTAACAGCAGGTCATGTGGATACAGATTAGACTATTTTCAGATCTATTGTGCATTTTCTGCTTAGCTTTTGCCCTAGGGTTTGCACAGCCGGGTGTGTGTTTAGTGCTCTTATGTGTGTCGCTATCTTCTGGGAAAGCACTGACTTAGAAAAGAAATTTAAGTTAATTTCATTTCCACTGAACTGACAACAAAGAAAAACGTCTGCATGTATATGAACTGCAAACTACATTTAAAGCAAAAGCAAAAACTAATAGACTGAATGATGAAAACAAGCAACAGTAAATACATTAGCAAATAAAGAACAAATTATGGTCCTAGATGGGCTTCTGCTTCTTTTTTTTTTTTCAATTCTATATTTTCTGTCTGCCTAACATTTCATTGCAAGTCAGTGCACATAATAGCAATATATTTACTTGAGTATGAACTCACCCTCGGGGAGGCAGGAAATGAATGGAAAGGGGGTGAGAGTGGTCTGTTGCCTTGCGAGTCTGGAATATAGTTAGCTCCGGGATTCCTCCAGTCGGTGTGGGGTCGACTTTGATCAGGAGTCCCAGGAACTGGCCTTCCTCTGGGGTCAAGCTGGTTAATACTTGGCCTCTCCCTGGCCGATGCTCTGGTACTTGCAGATGTAATTGTTGTGCTGGTGGTAGTTGGTGAAAAAGGAGTAATTGTCTTTGTAGTGGTTGTGAAAGTTTGGGTTTTAGAGATTTTAGGGCTCGAAGTAGGAGCTTTATTTGTTGTTGAAGTAGTAGTAATGAGGTTAGTTCTGGAAAAAGCTTTTGTTGATACTGTAGAGCTAGTTGGAGAAGTAGTTGTACTTGGATTGGTTGTAGTAGTACGGGTCGTAGATGTAGTTCTAGGGGTTGTTGTGACAATAGTGGTTGTGGGAGTGGCAGTACTACTTCTGCTAGAGCTAGCCGTTGGGATGAATTTTGTAGTAGCTGTAGATGTCATCGGATTTGTTGTCACAGGACTAATTAGCAAGGTAGTACCATCTTCACTATCTGGAGTAGTAGTAAGACGTGTAGTGCTTCCACTCAAACCCGTAGAATGAATACTCTTGAGTGTGTTTGATGGAGCTGTAGTTATTTTTTTAGTGATAGTTGTGACCGTAGTGGGAACTGTAGAGGAAACAACGGCGGAGTGAGTGGATGAGGAGTGAGACACATGTGGTACACCATACAAATTCCTCTCTGGCTCTTTACTATGTTTGCCTGGGGGCCTATCAGTATGTTTGCTCACGGCTGTATGTGTCTGTATGCCATGTGTCTCTGCTGGGACATTTGTCCATGCCACCACAATTTTAGAATGAGCGGTTGATGGTGTTGCACTGTAAGACATAGTGGACTCTATGGCATGTGGTGTGTTGACAGAGTGAGTCATTATGTGTGGATGTGTTTTTGTGTGTGAGGGGGATGATGAGGTAAGAGAGGCAAAAGGAGTCAATGAGGGGGAAGTAGGTTCTGAAGAAGAGCCGCCGAGTGTATTTGAGACAGGGAGAGAAGGAGTTTTCAGAGCTGTGCCACTTGAAGCAGAAACAGAAGTCCTAATATGGTCACTTTTTGTCCACAACGTAACTGGAGATGTGGTGGTAGATGACAGTAACAATATGTTCTTTTTATCTGTGGTTAACTCAGGTGTTGTAGCTTCTCGTGAGCTGGGATTTATGGGGTCAGGCAGAGGTCGGGGTGGGGTCAAGGGTCGACCCCTGGGCCTGTTAATGATACGCCGTCTTTGTCCGAACCTTCTGCGAGAGTTCCAAGGGTTTTGGGGTCGAGAGCTGGGAACCACGTTGGGAGAGAGTCCTGCTTGTGGCCTTTGAAGCCTGGTGCGAGATGGCTGGGGACTGGCTTTTGGCTCATTTTCTGCAACTACTTCTGGAATTTCATTTGTTGCAGAGACTGGTTCAGATGTAGGCAAAGCTTCCTGTTTGCCTGCTTTCTGTGTTTGCATGTGGGTTCCTGTATCTGTCTGGCTTACTGGTAAACTCTCTGTCCTTCTCTCTATCAATGTGTTTGTTGGAGTTTGTGTCTCTGTGTGAACAGGGTAAATACGTTGTAAATCCTCTTCTTGCAGACTGGAGTCATCCACAGATGAACCTTCAGTCTCTGCTTCTAGCTGTTCTCCCTCTGCTTTACTTCTCTGTGTATTATCTCCCTCATTTCTTCCTGAACTTATGACTTTTCTACTTCCCTTTGGTACAGATGTGGGTTCTTCTGTCGGAACAATCTGACTGTTATTAGTGAGAGTGGTTTTTTGACGTATCTTAGCCAGGAGGTCAGCCCATTTTTGCGGATCAATTCTTTGTTTGTTTGGTGGGACTCTATGCCTGTTGTGAAAGCGGTTTCTTCTGAGTTCAATGGACGGTGGTGACCCCCCTCCTGTTGTCACAGAGTTGGACCTCACAGGCCCACGTCTTCGTGGTTTTCCAAATGGATAGCGTCTCTTTGGAGGGAATTGAGGTGGCCTGGGATACCTGCTTTTGACAATTTCATCTTCTTCTTCCACTAAATCTCCTGAGCCTTCATCCACCTCTAGCAGCGGGGCTCGTATCCTGGTTGACCGGCCTGCAGCTGATTGTGGTCCTCTTGGGAAAGAGGGTCTAAGCTCTGGGGCATGTTGTGGGTTTAACGCTAGCAGCACTGACAGAGAGTCACTACCATACTGGTTGACTGCAATGCAGCGGTAATGACCGGCATCACTCAGAGACGGTTTGGGCAGTGAAAGATTTCCATTCAGGTCTATAGTGAGTCCACCTGATACAGCTAATCCACGCCGCACTAAATGTCCATCTGGTAACATCCAACTCAAGTGAGGGCCAGGTGAACCAGAAGCTTTGCAAGACAAAGTGACAGGATTCCCAATGATTCCACTTACAGGAGGTCCCACTTGCTCTCCTGATGGGGGAACAGATGATTCTTCGACTGCCAGGCGTAGTGGGAGAACATCGATATCATTTCCTGCCCGGGCTACACAATAGTAAAGCCCAGCATCTGATAGCTCCAAGTTCTGTAGCAGTAATCCAGAAAATGAGGCCCGGTGTCTACCATCTGGACTACTGGCAGGGGAGTAGAGTTTGGAACCATCTGGGAGGATCCACTGTACTTTGGGGTTACCAGAACTGAGAATAGGACAGGAGAATTCCACTTTACTGCCAGATAGAGCTGACAATGCTGTTATTGTATGATTGGTTGAAATCATCACCCATGGCTGAGAAACAGGGGAGTCTCCTAATGGGTGAGACGGACGGTCAGATTGAGCAGACACTCTGGTTGTGTAAATGAGATGAACGGTGTCTCTGTTGGACTGCGCTCTGTTTAGCTGAATACTAATGGCTGACTGTAGCAACCAATCGGGTGTAGCTTTGACTGAAGCTTTAACTCCTGTGTGATAATATCCCTCTGTCTCTGCCGATTGCCTGTAGCGGTAGGCCAGTGCTGGGGCTTTACTCAGCATGATCTCCCTTTCAAGGCGAACTGCAGTCTCACTGTAGTAAGCCAGGATTCTCCAAAGTTTCTCATAGCTGTGTCTCTCCACGGGGCACTCAAGAGAAAATGACAAAGCAAGAGGAAGAGGAGACAAGTGGGAAAGGGAGAGAGCGGCAATATCCTGGGAGTGTGTAGAGTGAGTGATGTTACAGCTGACATCAACATTATTTCCCTGCTGGTCAGAGAGACCCAGTGAGGCAGTGCCTACAGGCTCTTTGAATGATTCAGTCGGTTGAACTTCAGTGAATTCTGTCTCCAAAGGTGTATCTCTTCCTGGGGAGTAGATGATGGGAGATGTGCACGATAACCCGGTCTGGTCGAGCAAACCCTGACCTTGAAGGGAATTCGGTGAATCACAGATTGGACACTGAGGACCTCCGGGACATTTCATTAAGCCTACATGAAAAAGAAACACAGACCATTAAATCACTACATGCAGTCTTTTTTTTTTTTTTTTCCAATAATATTAGCTGTGCATAGCAACATAGCAACTATACAAACACATTAGTGTACATTTCTGTTATCTGCACTGATTACCAGTGGCATATACAGTATTAGTCATGGCAGTTTCTTTAAGTATTCATTACCCTTTATATCTCATCTTAATTAGCCACGGTTACTTCATCTACTCATAAATCAGAAAAATGCATCAGTTCATTATTACACAGTGATCATTAGCCTATATTTCAGCTCTGTGCACACATTGATGCTGTCATCATGGATTAGTCATGGCAGGTTAAGTCTAGCATATCAATGAGACGCATTTTATGGTCCGGCCTTCTTTCACATCTCAATAACAGCCACAAGACTGACTGGAAGACATACAGAAAATAAGGCGAAGCAAGAGAATGTGATGAAAAGCAGGTGGAGCGCTGTGTACCAAGTGCCAAGATAACAAAACCTGTTGAGTCTTAAAGAAAGCTTATCACTGCGCTCTATCATCTAATTGAATTTGACGTTTTAAAATGCCTTATACACTTGAATTACCAATAAATATGTTTCCTGTTTTAAATCCATTCTCCACTTTTCTTCTCAGTTTATCTTATCTCTTTCTTCTCTTTAAACCTGCTTGTAACCAATATTTTTTTCTTTGACAGAATTTACTTGGATCAAACCCACATAAAACAGCCATTATCAAAAAATGGACATGCAAGAGACAAAACAAATAGGAAAAATAAACTAGACTTTCCTACATTTCCTGAAGGAAATGTAACCCGTGTGCTTGCCTCTTGTCGGATTGGTGGACTTGTGACTAGGTGCAATGTAAAAGCAAGAAATAGTACCGAAAATAGACTGGTTATAAAGTGCTACATTTATTTTTCTTAAAGATATGTTGTTGTATATTGTATTTGTATGTACAAGTTATTTATGACATAAATAAACAAATTCTTGAGAGGATAAAAATCTCTGTATTTTAAAGTTTAGATGAAGTCTCTTGTTGAAAGTACAACAAATGAGTAACAGTTGGAAAGAAGTCAACGTTTTCATTAATCCCATTGAAAATGAATGGGGTTTTTGATCACGTTCATGTGCAAAAATCATACAAGATATCATTATGATGTGATAACATATATAATCATTAGGTCAAGCTGGACATTTTTTGTATTGTCAACATAATTTTAGGATTAATCGTGTGGAAATGGTAGCCACCATTCTGTTCCCATTGTATGTGATGGGGTTTAGTATAGTGTTCTTGTTCGGAAACTGTACAAGATATCATTACAATGTGTCACATTTATATTCTTTGGGCCGGGCTGCACATTTGTCATATTTCAGAATAATTTTACGATCAATCGTGGGGGAATGGTAGCCACATAAAAATGGTCCAATTCAGTTTGGATGAACAAATTTGCCTGTTTTTCGCAATTTTAACAAAATCTGTACATTGGAATGTCAATCCAGATAATAGGACATGTTTTGAGACTAGGCTGCACACTTTTGTAATAATATGTTTTGGTCTGTTTCTACAACTCTGGGCCACATTTTTTTGCCACACTTTTTTTGTATAATAAGTCAGTCTGACGAACAATAGATCCATGTGCCTTTAACCCTATTAGGACAGTTGTGTCTCTGGTGACGCAACTGCATCCACCATTATTCAACTGTAACTCCTGAACCGTTTGCACTATTGAGAAAATCCAAACATCCCCTTTTGGCTGAGATTGTGTTCTTTTTGTTGCACTATAACACAATAGGGTAGAGGCCTGCATTGGCTGAGGGGCAGGGGTGGAAGTGGGTGGAGCAGAGAGCAGCAGAATGTAGTCGGTGAGAGAGAAATGGAAGATTTTTTTATTACTTTTAGTAGCATTTTAGCGAGGTTTTAACTGTTTCTGTGCTGAATTATTTACTGTTTTTAATATTTGAATGCATGAACTATTGTTTTATTTTGTTTATTAGTATGTTTTATTTTATTTATTGTCTTTTATTTAAGTTTTTCGTGATCATGTACAGCTTTTTGGGGAAGTTATGTATGTTTTTAGGTGTGCTATATGAATAAACTTTGACCTTGAAAAAACAACACAAAGAAATCTATGCGGCCTGTTGTAATGGTAGTCCTTAAAGGGTTAATTGCATGCAAACACACGGGGAATCATATTTGAGACATGTCACCTGGATGAGCCACACTCCACATCAGTAACCAGTTCATCTGGCAGTCACAGCTCCACGGATTAGCATGTAGCGCCAGAGTCTCCAGCAGGGGCGCTGTCTCTAAAGTCTCTTTGGGCAGAGTGTTTAGGCTGTTGTTGGAGAGATCTAGGTGTCTACAGGAGAGAGGCAGAAAGCAATAAGATGAGGAGGGAATGGAGGTTTGACAGAGGTTGAATCAAAGTCACTGAGCGGCGTTTGGAAAAGATGGAGGAGTGGGAGTGGGTAGCGAGAGGTGACAGGTGAGGAGTGAGACAATCATCCATCATTTTTATTACTGTCATCATCACCTTCAAGCTCAAAGTTAAGTAATCTCTGTTTACATTCAACTGAAAAAAAAAATGTTTGGAGAAAGAGACTAGAGAGGGTGTGGCGTTGGTTATTTATTTTTCTTAATTCCCAGAAGAGGTATTATAAGTTTTCTGTTAGTTCCATTTAAAACTATTGCCAAGTGCGTTGATTAATTTCTTCAGTTAAATGAGTTCTGCTATTTTTTGGTCATAAATCATCAGGGCTGCATTGTGTATAGTTTTATTCAGTGTTTCTCTATTCATTGTTCATTCATGTTTTATATTATGTAAATACACTGCAGTGATTACAGACAATTTAATTATGGTTTTATATAGAATAGTATTTTGGGTTTTTGTCCTCTTTCCTTTTCCCTTTTTTTTTTTTTTTTTTTAAATTTTTACTAAATATTGTAATGTTATGTATTGTAATGTATTGTAGTGTACTGTAGTGCTGTAGAAAAGCTAAACCAGGGACAGGAGTTGGTAATTAACACTAGCTTTAAGCTCTATATGCATCACATCAGCTGCAAGCCTGTAACTATGTTCAACTGCATTGCCCCTGACAAATAAATAAATAAATAAATAAATAAATAAATTATAGAGGAAAAAGAGCTAATGTGCATTCCACTTTTATGAAAAAAATGAGAGGCAAATCAGTTCCAGTAACAAACATTTAAACTTCCTCACTGGGAGAACTGCTGACACTAGTATTTAATCTTATTCCTTAAAGCAGCTTCTCTAGCTATAACTATTACATTAGGTGTTTAACCCTGTAAAATGGATGGAGTGTGTATTCATTTAAAGTTTTTTTTTTTATTTTTAACTGTTTTTAACTTATTTATCATAGGTCATGTATTTTATGTACTTTTAGTAGTATGTGTTCTGTCGTATGTGTTGCAGTACAGCTTGTTTGTGTCCTGTCTAAGCCAAATTTCTCCCATGGGTGACAATAAAATGTACCTAGAAATTGACCTTGAAAATCTGGCCCATCAAAAACTGGCCCCATAACTCAAATTGTTTAAAATTGAGATGTGTATGAGACCTTTTAACCATATCCAAACAAAACATTTTGCCATATTATTTTATTTATGATATATTTTTGTATTACATTTGATACATTAGGTGTTTTTATAAACTACCTTATGTACCTGCAGTATCAAATCTGATACAAAAGAATTGACCTGTACTCTAAAGAATCAGTTATCAAGTAACTATGCATTGTTTCAGTACATAAAGTACTTATTTTAAAAACAATTAATAACAACATAATTGTTGTTCTTAAAGTAATTTTTTGAAAATTACAAAGATTTTCCTGAAAAAAGTGTAGGGATGATTTAACACTAGAGGCCATACTGAAAAAGTCAAAATAAAGCCAAATTGAAAAACAAAGTGGAATTTTAATTCACTAGGGGGCAGAAAACACATATCGGGTCACATAATAGGGGTGACAGTAAATACGTTTTACTTCTTCTCATTCTCTTTTGGGCTGTCAAGGTTGTATATTAATAGGGAATTGCTATATATATTCATGTATTATGTCTTTGGCACAGGCAGACTAGGTGGCTGCCTAGGGCTCCACCTGTTGTAGGGTGTGCAACAGGGGGAAGGAGGAAGACAAATTTTTTAAATAAATCTAAACTTAATTTTATTCATGATATTATATAGTTTGTCATTAATCTGACAATAACCACATTACATGCTACTCTCAACATAAATGTGTAACATTGACATCAGGCAAATATTTCCACATAGATTATCACTGTAAATTACAGATTACATATGTAGATAATTACAGAGTCATTAAACTTACAACCAACCTGACTCGCGGTTTACAAGACATGTAGTAACTACCCTATTTTAACTGTTTTTATTACTCTAATTTATACTGTAAAGCACTTTTTGACCTGTCTGTGAAAGATTCTCTATAAATAAGCCTTACTTATTACTTACATACCCTGCCCCAATGCATGCTGGGAAACCCCTCCCAACTTAGCAGTAGAGCCAGAGGCTAGTTTTCCCAGGATGCATATTGTTTGTGTAAAATCTTCTGTGTATATAGTGGTCACAACAAGCTCAAAATAAACAATAAACAAACAACATAAAACAGTTTTTTTAAGAAAAGCATTGACGTGATTGATAAGCTAAAAGTCTCAGAACCTGTAGTAGGAAATAATGATATGAATGGTTTTACAGGGTTAAAGTTTTATACTTCACCTAAGCGTGGAGAAGTAGTATGTATTGAGGATGGACAATGTGCACAGGGTGTGAGGGTGCAATTGATGCAGCCTGTTCCCTTGTAGCCGAAGCAGCCTGAGGCTAGGCAGCTGCAGGAAGGCCCGTGGGTGGATGTGCTGGAGGAGGTTGTGATCCAAGTACAGACGAAGCAGTGAGGTCAGGCCAGAGAAGGTCAGAGATGAAGAGATCTCTCTGAGCTTGTTATAGCTCAGCTTCAGTATCTGTGGAGGGGGGGAGAAGGAAGAAAAGGGAGGGAGTGGAAGAAATGAAGGATTAAAAGCGCAATGAAATAATCAAGCCTGATGAAGAAAGCTAGTAAGGCTGTCACTGGACACCACATGCTTATAAATTGAATTTATGATAAATGATGGCAGGGGGATTGGAAAGAAGATGAAAAATTAGGTGACAAACTCTCTCCTGACCAGAAATGACTGAATCGTCCATATGTGAAATTTAACAGCGTGCGGAAATACTTGGGCAGTGAGCCTCGGGTAAAAACCAGGCCCATTAGGTAACATAGGCAAATACTATGGGCACTGTGGCCTCCAGGGGGCGCCACAAAATGGGAAAAAATTCACCTTCAATATAATTATATTAAAACTAGTTATTATTATTAACTCTTAAAATGGAAAGCAATGCCTAATTAATGATACAGATAATGATAATACCAAATAGCCTTTTAATTTTTTTCTAGGAATCATCATTGTTCTATAGTAGCTGTATCACTCCTCTCTTCAGATGCACTTTGGGTTATTTAAGTCCAGTCTCTGCAAATATTGGGCCATTAACGGATGTCACAACTTTAATGTTCAACTATGTGTGTGTGTTTTATTCTTAGATTTTTATTTACATTTTACTTTATTTATTTATTAATATTATTTATTAGATAGATTTACTTTTTTTTAATAATTAATTTTGGTGCCTGTAATTTGTTGGGTTTTATTCGTATTATTTTCTTTTGATTGGGTACATTTGTGTTCTGTACATTGTGTTAAAGTTAGTTTTGATGTACTAACGCATGTTTACAACTAATTGATCTTACATAATTGCAACCATACAAGTTTAAAGTTGGTGTTGATGAGATGTGTGATTCTTGCACAGTAAACGTTAGCCCCGGAATGACAGTGTGCTAATGCTAATGGGGCTGGAGCAGTGACAGGTGGCTGTTGATATTTGTTGGCCAGTTAGTTCTTAAATTATACGACTTAAATAGGTAGATAGATGTCTCACCGGTACAAAAGAGTTCCTCAGACATTCAGTAGAACACTAGGGCATCTCCATTCACTCACCAACTAAATAAAGTTAGCGTTATGATCCTAGCAGCTAGCAGCCGAGCTTATCGGTTAGCTGTGCAGCTAATTGAGTCCCCGATCTCTGGCGTGTCAACCAGTTCCATGCGTCTGGAACCAGAGAGGATTTGTCAGTGGAGAATGGATCTCAACCAGTGGGACCTGGAGGCGTTTTTGCATCTTCGGTACAGTAAAATACAGTAATTAGTATTGTACATGGAGTGCACAAGCATGAAATAAACCAAATAATAGTAATAATTTAAAAAAATGTATTTTTATATGTTTTTGGCATTTATTTGTAATTTGTTAAGCATGTAAATTAGTTCATGTGTTATCTTAGAAATTGAAGACAATGGTAAAAACAATGCTAGGCTATTAGATTTCATTTGTAATCATATGTAAAGCACCAATGGAGGGGGGCACCATGTAAAATCTGGCCTAGGGTGCTACATTGTGTAGGGATATCTCTGGTAAAAACTAAGAAAAGAGCCTGTAGCATAAAACAAAAAAAAAAAATCAAAACCACATATTCACAGTGTGAGTTTATCAAAGCAGAGAAGACTCAAGGATATTCTCACACTGGGGATCCTTTACTTTTCAAATAAGAAATATATCCTTTTATCGTCCACAGAGGACTCCCAGGGATCAACTGTTGTTCTGTGTGTCGACTCTAGAACCCACCAAATATTTAGACACACCATGAAAACCAGGTTGTGGAATCAGTATTGCTGTAAAGCTTATGATAAATCTGCTCTCCAGGGAAGCTACTTAGCAGGAAAACCTCCAGCTGCTGACAGATCTAGCACGTGAAGATGTCAGCACATGGAAATACAGATCCCATTATCACACAATGGCAAATATATCAGCATCTGTCTGGGAGATGAAAGGAAGAATTGCTTTTTGAGTAATACCACTTCCCCATAGACTGCTAACTCTGCCCTTAGGTGGCTGCTTAAATGTCCAGTGTTTCCTGTCACTGAGCTGTGAAAAGAAGGATGGCTTATAAATTTTGCATTTGCAGGAAGTAAATTAGAAATATATGTTGAAAAATTGTTGCAAAATGATCATTCAACTTTGATAAACAGAACAAAAATGAACAAGATGCTTCCATTTTATGTTTAATTCACATGATGCTTTTTTTTTTTCAACCACATCATCCTGTGAAATTAATCTTATTGTTTTTTGGTCTTAGCATGTTTCTTTTAATTATCTATGAGAATCTTGTATAAAATGGGTATGTGCAATATGTGTGGGTTATGTGATCGCATCTTGTTCTAGTTTGTACTTCTGTGTTATTATTGGCAGCTTCACGTGTGCAGCTTTTGGAAGCTAAAAGCACATAGCTATGGGTCAAAAATCACAGGAACATTACAAAAATATAATATAAATAATTTGTCAAGAAATAAATACGATACGATACGATACGATACACTTTTTTGTCCCCTAATTGTACAGCAGTTAAGGGAAAAATCATTCACATCTGAATACAAACGTGTAAATTTTAGGATATATACTTTAATATATTTCAAATAAGAGGTGTTGTCATAAAATCCGTTTAAGGTCATGAGGCTAAATCTGTCATTTAAAAATGGCCACCACTGCTGTGGCCTACAACAAACTTTTAGCCGTAAAATTATTTCTAGTGGAGTTAGGAACATGATCTTAGTGTCTACTCTTATGTTTTTAGGTACAAGGAATTCAATGGTGAAAACAATTGAAATAATTACTTTTTTACTCAAAAGTCACTTTCCATACAAAGTGGCAATACCTGTTATCAGGTACCAAAACAGATAGATAGATAGATAGATAGATAGATAGATAGATAGATAGATAGATAGATAGATAGATAGATAGATAGAT
>JAPTGZ010000015.1:31267779-31281984 GCA_029814645.1 Fowleria isostigma | reverse complement strand
ATGTTTTTACTGCACTAAAACAAAGAGAAAAAGTTTTAATTATTCATAGGTTATGATGCTATTACTTTACTGGTCCACTTGAGATCCAATTGGGCTGACTGCGGCCCCTGGAAGAAATGAGTTTAGACCCCTGTTATAGACAAACAAAATGAAATAAATACTGCATTAGTTTAACATAATACTTCTTTTTTTCATTTTTCTTTTTATAAAGGTCCTGCCCTCTACGCCTACAACAATGCAGCATTCCGAGATGACGACTGGGAGGGAATTCAGATGGCAGGGAGGAGTGTCAAACGCAATGACCCAAACAAAGTTGGGAGGTTTGGCATTGGCTTTAACTCTGTCTACCACATAACAGGTGAATTTGTCTGCATTTACCACCCCAACATTTTCAATAATCTCCATTTGGTCATGTTTAAGCTGGATTTATGGTCATGCCCAACTCTGCGTCACGTAGGTATGCTGTATCTGACACCACTACACTAAATTGAGTGTACTGCAGTGCGTCCTTTTGAGAGTGTTGAGGTTACTCTCCAAATTTGACCTATAGTGCTGACATTGGCTGGTTTTAAGGCTGAAACTCCACTCCGCAGAGTTGTTTGCATGGTGTCAGTATCTTCTGCCAGGCATTTCCTGGTTTAGAACAATAGCGGTTGACATGGAGCAATGTCTTTGCGAGCTCATAGAAGTCAACAAATATATCATTGTTCTTTTAAAAGTATTACAAGCAATAGTGAAAGAGGCAATATAGGAGATGGGCCGTGCAACCGCTGAATGAAAATAGATTAACCAACGGGGAATACTGAAATCTAATAATTATTGATTGCCCTAATCAAATAAAGGCACAGTTTAGTTTAGTGAGTTTATTAATGTGCATAAGTACAAGTTTTTTGGGAGCAACAAGTAACAGACAAGAACAAAAGTGAAACAAGTAATGAACACAAACAAGTGAACTATATATGAATGAACCCCACAACATTTGTTGCTGTATAGTCCTGGCGTTACGTGATCATAAATTAGCCAACCAGGCGGCGTCTCTGTTGCCTCTGTCATTGTGCCACATAGTTAGAATCCGGAAGGAGGCGCACGTCAAGGCTCTGCAGACTATCACATCGCTGTCCGAAGTGACAGCGTAGGTTAGTGACACATGATGTCTGTGCAACCATAAGTCCAGCTTCATAGGATATAAAACCTGCAATTCAATAATCAAGCCTTATCAATTTTATTCACAGATGTGCCGAGCATATTCAGTTCAGGACACCTCGGCATCATGGACCCCCAAGAGAAAATATTTGGGCTAAGAAATGGAGGTTTTCTCTGGTCCTTGGATGACACAGAAGACAGAGAAACTCTGATGAACATGCACAATCAGTTCCAACCTTTTAGAGATATCGTCTCACTTGTAAGCGATCAAGAATGGTCAGAAGTTGTTGAGCATGACATGAACTTTGATGGGACAATTTTCAGATTCCCCTTGCGCAGTGAGACATCAGAGATTTCAGATAATCTGTATGACTCTAATAAGGTTCTTGAGCTTTTTGATAGCTTCATAGCAGATGCAGACCTGAGCCTCCTGTTCCTGAAGAATGTGACCTCTGTATCGTTGATGCACATCAGTGCTGAGGGTTCTGTCAACACCAGACTTACAGTGAAATCCTCAGTCTCAGACAATGTCATTTTGGAGTCAAAAGCTGAGTCACCGGTCCAGGGCATGACAAGGTTCAAATCAATAACCCTCAACTCAAAAGACTACAAAGAAACCAAGTGGCTTGTGACAACATGTACCATGAAACAAGGCAATGTAGAAAAACTTGACTCACTGGCAGAGAAGTTAAGTTTTATTCCTCAAGTTGACCTGGCCTTTCCTATAAATGAGGAGAGAGACTGTAGTAAGAGTAGACTGAGCTGCTTCCTCCCCCTCCCAAACAACGAATCCAACAGGACAGGGCTTCCAGTTCATGTCAATGCATACTTCGGCCTCACAGACAACAGAAGACACATCAAGTGGCAAGAGGAAGACCAGAAACATGACGAACATGCTGTGTGGAATGAGCTGCTGGTGAAGGAGGTGCTACCGCAGGCGTACCTCACAATCATTCAAGACGCTATCACACTTGCACAAGATTCAGTTCTTCCTGTTTCTTCTGTGTATGATCTTTGGCCCGACATAGCCCAGTTAGAGCACAAAGAGAAATGGTATGATGTGTCCCTAGATGTTCTTCATCACTTATTCAGCCAGAATATTCCCATCCTCTCTTTGGCCAAAGACGACAGACGGTTCATCACCCCATCAGAAGCCGTGTTTCCATGTAATGGTCCGACAGGTCTTGACGTACTGGCAGCCATTAAGAGGACTCTGGTTTCCTGTGGGGAAAACCTCGTCACTTTACCAGACAGAGTTGCACAAGCCATAAAGAAAGCTTATCCCCTTCTCCACAGCCTGAAACATGTGACTCCAGCTTTTATAAGAGACCTTCTTCATGAGACTGGTGTGGAAACCATCTCTAAAGCAGACAAACTCTGTCTTCTGGAGTATGCTTTGAGTGATGGACAATACAGTGAACTCCAGGGTCTTCAGCTGCTTCCACTGTGTGACGGTTCATTCAGATCTTTCACAAAGAAAGAGGAGGACACCGCATTAATTGACAGCAATGAATTTCCAAGGTAGATTGCGGTTTTTAGACATTTTTTTTTAGATCATTTTGGTCCTTTTACAATTCACAAAATGCAGAGTGAATATGGATGGTAATCACTTGTTTTAAAACCGGAATATTTGCCATTGAGCCTGTTTACATGACCATAAAAGTTCAATATCTGGGAGTAATTGGATAATTGTAATAATCAAATGCAATAATTGAAAAACCCTGGTTTAGATGCTCCAGTCTATTATCAAGATTTTTCTCAGAGTCCATACATATGTAGTCATGGTAGACTTAAAGTTCCTGTTGTCTTCCACCCATATTTGATTATGTTACTTCCGTTTTCTACTATTTTTATTTGTGTTTGCACATGCACAGACTAAATCAGATTAAACTGTATACATGCATGAAGACATTGCAGTATTGGGGAGAAATCTGGGTGTTTTAATCCAATTTCTCATAACCAGATAACTGCCATTATTGAATAAAGCCTATCACATTATCCTATTGAAATTATCCCTTGAATAATCTGATAAGTCCAGAATTTGGATAATGATCAGAGTAGTGGTGTGCATGTAAAAGGGCTCAATATATCTTCAGAAAATACTCTCTATGTTAAGGAATCTTGATTGGATGATGACTGTAAATATGTGGACAGTTAAGTAGATGGAGAGAAAAAAAGATGATTAAATCAAGCTCAAATCGCCAGTTTTCCGAAAATAATAATCTCAGAGTTTTATCCTATTTTTGTAAAATAATGCAATTATTCTGAGTAAACACTACACATGATTTTAGCTTTATATCCTTAGAAGTTTTTAAAATACTCAGGCTTTGAAAATAGGCATAATACTGCTTTGTTGTAAAAAAATGAGTATTTCAAAATAACTTGATTTATTGATGACAGATACCTGGCATTGTCAGTTTTCTAAGGTGCAAGATATCTTTAACCCATAAAAGAAGGTCCACAGTTGTATTTTTTGCTAAATTATAGGTTGCTGAAAACTGACAAAAAAAACCCAAAAAACTTTACCCATCGAATTGCTACTACGATATGTTTAGGAACTACTATATTTACCATTTACCATTTTAGAAACTACTACATTTACCATTTACTATGGTGAAGTATTTTAACAAGAAAAATATACTTTTCTGACTAATGAGACTATGAAAATGAAAATCAACCCTATTTCAAGTGCATATTGCTCATGGATAACATCTACTAAAAAATTATATCACTGGAATATCTGCACAAATATGCAGTTATGCCTATAATGATAATTTATTACTTGCCAGCACATCTGACATTCTATCTTGATTTAATAACAACAGTATGGATGACTATTAACGTACTCAGAACCTAACTATTCACACTGGTTGAGACAATCATCCATTGTTTATTTTATCTACTTGGGGAAGTAGTACACTCTCTAAACATAGTATTAAAACAAATCCTCACCTTGTGAATTTTTCAACAACTGCATCAGAACAGAAGTTAGAGTTACAGGTAGAATTGTTAAGAAACTGGATTCATTAATGTTTGTTTAGGAATTCTGATATAAGTCCATTATCCAATATTTTCTGGTTGTGTTCTTCAGAATATTTTCTCACTGCAGATGCAAAATGCTCCGTCATTTCACCTGCTAATAGTAAATATTGATGTGTCTTATAGCATTATTTGTGTCATAGTTTAGGTTGTTATAATTTATATCCTTTTGTTTAACCCATAAAGACCTAAAGATCATCATCCATCAGCAAGCTAAATCATTTATTGATCTAAACTGTTTAATACCTGTTGATTACTACCACTATTACCACTAATCCTCTCAGTGCATGTTAGCAGTTGGTGTAAAATGCAGTTTGTCACCTTGTTATAGTCATCACATATGACCTACTTGGACGTTCAAAGGCTCCATAGGGACCTAGGAAACACTGTCATCTTCAATTAATATTCATTTACTAGTAAAATATATTTTGATGACAGTGGATGAAGACACTTGGTTTATGTTGTTAATGATAGATTTTAGGTAAGAAGTCACCTTTTCTTATGTTTTCTCTGTTTAGGATATAATAACCCTCAACTTGAATCTGAGCTTTGATGAACATCTACATGTTCAGTGAATTAGATATAGGAAAAGACCTGATTTTCACTAAAAAAATGCAAAATATAGAGCATAATATTAAAATGAATGGAGAGAAATCACATAAGAAAAGTAAAAAAAAAAAAAACAGAAAAATTCATTTGGGAACAGCCACAAAATTGCACAGGGTCTTTATGGGTTAATGTGATTTAAAGAAAAAGTGCTGTCTTTCTAACCTATTGTACACGATGTGTATATTGTATGTAAGTTTTTATATTTGTTACAGTAACATTACACAAACGTCTCATTTGTGCAGGATCCTGCTGCCATACTGCAAACGCCTCTTCATACCAGAAGATCTGAGTTCAGCATGCATTACCCACCTGAAACAACTGGCCACGAAAAGTAAGAGTGTCATTTCAAATCAGTGATTTCAAACATTGCAGCTCTCTTGTGTATGTTTTCTGGGACTAGTTAATACTGTACTTATGAGTTCCAAACTGTTTTCCAGATATGTTCAAAGTCATCAACATTGACGCACACCAGGTGGCTGAATACACAAGGAGCCATATGCCCAGGGAGTGGTTGACGACAGGGAAGGGGCATGTAAAGTGGGAGGTAGGCAGCAGCCAACATCCACCACTAGCCTGGCTCCAAGAATTCTGGAAATTTCTCAACACACATTTCAAAGAGTTAAGTTCTTTCAACGGACTGCCATTAATACCCGTTAGTTCACTGATTTCCAGTCAGCCTGTATTACTAGCAAGACTGCAAAAGAACACAACCCTGATTTCTAAGAGACGTAAACTGATGAGCTTACCACAACAAATTGCTGAGCTGCTGAACAAAGTTGGTGGCACAGTGGTAGGAGAAAATGATTGGCTCAAGCATGAAGATCTGGACTCTTATGTCCTGAGCCCTTCTCCGCGGAGCATCATGAAAGTGATTATGAATTTAGATCCTCAGCAAGTCATCAGAGAGCTCAAGAATGCTTCACAAAGTTCACTAGAAGAACTGAAATGTTATCTTTCTAGTCTGGATGCTCTCTCAAGCAGTGAGAAGAATTTGCTCTCAAAGTTACCTTTGTTCCAAACCATGAAAGGAGTGCGCACTTCAGCTCAATCAAAACAGGCAGTGCTTTTAAATTCAGCTCTAGTAATACCAAAAGAGCTACCTATGCCAGATTCAGTAGTAAAGTGTGCTACTGAGGCTGATCGCAGACTTCTACAGCTGCTCACAATTCCTCTCTTGGACACAGCCAGTGCAGCCATTCTCCTGATCAGCTGCATTGAGAATGGATTTTGCAGTAAAAACGACACTGAGAACACCATGACCTGGATTTTAGACCATGGTAATGTCCTTTTCTCCCAAAATCAGACCTTGAAGCATCGATGTACACACTTGAAATTCATAGAAGTGAACGGTAAGCTAAAAAAGACTTCAAGCTTTTTTGATCCAAGAGTTAAATCTTTCAAAGTGATCTTTGAATCAGATTTATTCCCCTCACCTTTGTACACTAAAACACCACAGATGCTAGCAAGCCTGTTGGATATGGGGTTGATGAATAAAGAAGTTCAGGCATCACCTGAACACTTGCTGCATGCTGCCACACTGATTGAAAAACTCCACAGTAACTCTCAAAAGGAGGCTCATGAAAGAGCTCATGTCCTACTGAAAATGTTTGATGCTCATGATTTACTAAAAAAGTTTTCTAAAGAACAGCTTCAGTGTCTCAAAAAACTTAAATGGATCCCATGCCCTGAAGCAGGTAAAGCCAAAATACAGCGCAATGACAAATCTTTGAAAAGATCCTTCTTCTGCCCCAATGAAATCCGACATTCTATGTATGAGGACATTGTTGGACTTGTAATGCCTCTTGCTGGAAAGCTAAGTGACCGATTATGCAACATACTTGGTCTCAAACGCATACCACCAGCTGAAAAAGTGGTGGAGAATTTGTTAGCCTTAATATCAAAAGCACAGGAAATGACGGATCCTGACACAAATGTGGATTTCAAAAGAATGCTACGAAGCATTTACGAGCACATGCAAAATTACATCTCTGAATTTACAGAATTGATGAACAGGGACACAAAGTGGCTATGGAACCACAACAAGTTTGTTTCTCCTCAAGATCTGGTTCTAGAGCATCCACATAACCTAGATCTGAGCTCATACATTGAGAAAGTTCCAGATGAATTTCTACCTTACAAGACATTACTCTTGGCATTTGGTCTCAAAACATCACTTCGAGATGAAGAAATTGTTGGCATTCTTTACTCTATCAAGCAAACCATTGAGGGAAGGGAACAGCCAGTTGCAACTTCCTCTGAGGTTAGAGCATCAATTGAGATTCTGAACTGGTTATGGAAAGAGAAGAAGGCAGTTCAGGATGACATTCCAGTTCCTGTCACTATACAGGATGAACATTGTACCCTCAAACCACGGTCCATGACGGTCTTCTGTGATGTAAGCAGAAATGGTCTGCAAGAACTCAAATACAGCCAGGAGGAAATTTATGTTGTACATGAGGAAATACTTCGAGCCACAGCTGAATGGCTAGACATCCAATTTCTCAGTACTTACATTCTTGACCCAGAGTTAGTGGGAATAGAGCAGTGTGGACAATCTGAACCAATAACAACTCGAATTAAAAACATTCTGAAAGAGTATGATGAAGAAAGTGACATCTTTAAAGAGATCATCCAAAATGCAGAGGATGCTGGGGCAGAGGCCTGTAAATTCTTGGTGGATTTCAGAATGCACAATGACCCCCCTGAAAGTCTGATTGATCCTGACATGAGTCTTTGTCAGGGACCTTGTGTTTGGGCTTTTAATGATAAGCAATTCTCTGCTGATGACTGGGACAATATTGTCAGAGTGGGAGCTGCTTCGAAAGAGAACAAGGTCGAGAAAATTGGAAAGTTTGGTCTTGGATTCAACACAGTCTATCATGTGACAGACATTCCCTCCATCCTTAGTGGCAGAAGTCTTCTAATACTCGATCCAAATGTAACTCACCTTACAAAGCATATCAAACACAAAACAAATCCTGGAATCAAGCTGGACCTCTCACAACAGCGGCTTTTTAGTTGTTTTCCTGGTCAGTTTGCACCATATGAACACATTTTTGGTTGCAGCTTCACGAGAGGTTCTCCTACCCCCTATCCAGGTACTTTGATCAAACTACCCTTCCGAACTCATGAAGAGGCTCTGAAGTCAGAAATAAGCACAAAAGTGTACTACGACCAAAATGTTATCACTTTTCAGGAGCACTTCTCTAACAATTCACAGTCTCACCTGCTTTTTCTGAAAAATATCAATACAGTGTCTCTACAAAATGTCTCAAACTCTGCTTCAACCCCACTAAGAGATGATGAAATACAAACTGTCTTCACGGTCTCCAAAACCACTATGAGTACAATGAGGATTCCAGAGAAAATGTGTGTGTCAAAGCAGCGTCAAGCTGAACAGTCACTCATGGAACTTGATAGAAAATGCAAAGATGTAATCGACTGCAGTGACATCAGCATTGTTAAAATAACACGCGAGCAATCAGGTGAAACTCAAGTCCAGTCCTGGCTCTTGTACAACTGCTTTGGGACAAATGAGTCTTTAAAAATGGCCATCAACAAAAACAAGAAAGTTTCATTCTCTTTGCCCATTGGAGGGATTGCTGTGCCTTTACAAAACAATCCAGAAACAGGGAAATTTGAAGCATCCCAGACAAAACTTGTTGGGCAGGTATTTTGCTTTCTCCCTTTGTCCATTCACACAGGCCTACCAGTCAATATAAATGGAACATTTGCTGTGACAAGCAACCGCAAAGGCCTTTGGGAAAGTGGAGTTAAACATGAGTGGAACAAAGCTCTGCTTCAGGATCCTGTAGTGACAGCCTATGTAACTGCACTCTCTGTGTTGAAGAACATGTCTGAAAATGAGCAGCTGGAAAATTACCATTACCACACATTTTGGCCTGACAGGGAGAAAGTAAGTGAAACATTCAAGCCTTTGGTGGATGCCTTTTACTCCACTATTGCCCAGCACTCCATTGCTCCACAGCTCTTTAGCAATGGCAAACAATGGTGCTCAATGGAAAATGCCATATTTTTGCACGAGAGCATTGAAGAGGATAAGAACATTAGTACACTTGCAATGCAGGTGTGTGAAAAATACATAAAGAACACCAACCTTATCATCCCTCTTCCAATGTGGTTGAGAAGTAGCTTCAAGCAGGCTGGTTTAGGAAATGTTTTACAAGACAGAACATGGAACTGGGAGACATTTTACAGAGAAGCAGTATTTGTTAACCTGGCAAAAATGGATCCTAAGTGGAGAGATACCCTTATACTGCATGCTATTGACCTTAATTTGAAGGCTATTGACAGTCTGTTGGTCTCCTATCCTTGTATTCCCACAACAAGTGGCCAGCTCCAGTATATCAATAAACTCGTCAATCCATCAGGGAAGGTGGCATGTCTCTTTGGAGAGGAAGAGGGACGCTTGCTTGGAGGAACCAAAAGTGATTTCTGTTTCCCAAAAAGGATTCAGCGTTTGATGGAGCTTGGAATGGCAACTGATGAGCTTTCTTTGGAGGACATTGCAATGAAAGCAGAAACAATCACCCAAACCTGGATCAGTGACAAAAACAAAGCATATGGTCACTTAAAATGCCTTCTTGAACTAATGAAGTGTCATATGTATGATGAAGACTCTCCTTTCTGGGCAATACTGAGGATGACTGAATTCCTCCCGGCATTCTCCCCTGGTGATGCAAAAATGGAAAAAGATGCAACACTTAAAAGGCCCACTGATGTTTTTAGTGACAAGTGTGCCCTCCTCGTTAGCATGACACAACCTGTTCTGGATCATTCCAATCTAAAAATACATAATTCTGATCAAATTCTTCACGTGTTGGGGGTTCGTAACAGCCCACCCCCTGAGATGGTCATTCAGCAGCTGAGAAAAGCACACGAGCAATCCCAATGCCTGGACAAATCAGTGCTTCACAAAATAGTCTACGAATGCTACAAGTTTCTGGATCAATGCCTCTGTGATTCAGAGAATGCCACTTCAATCTCACAGAGTGCAAAGTCATTCCCTTTTATTCTTGTCGGTGATACTTTTGTGAATGTGGACCGTGTAGCGGAAAAGGAGCAATTTGAAGCAAAGCCCTATCTGCACTTACTTCCACCAGCTTTCAACAATTTTAAGAGACTCTGGGAAAATGTTGGTTTGGAGAAAACATTTACACTCAGCCAATGCTTGACTGTTCTCCATGAACTCCGCACTAAGCACAGAAAAAAAACCTTACCAAAGAATGATCTAGAAATCTGCCTTACAATTTTAAACAGAGGAATTTATGAGACCAATGGGAAAACTCCAGGTGACTGCCCTGTACCCAATGAGCATGGTGTGTTACAACCTGCAAGGAAGCTTTTTTTTAATGACAGCCAGTGGATGCCAGTCACTTCAGGAGTCATGTTATGTCACAAAAAAATTCCACGTGTTATGGCTCTCCATTTTGGCATCAAAACCACCAGACATCATACTTTACAAAACCATGTAGTTGAGAATATTTCACCATTTGCCTTTAAGTTTCAACAGCAGGAACAGCTAACTGTTCGAATTAAAAACATAATCTCAGCCTATCCAGCGAAGAAGGATATTCTCAAAGAGCTCATCCAAAATGCTGATGATGCCGAAGCAACTGAAATTCACTTTGTTTGGGACAAACGCCATCATAGAGGAGAAAAAACATTTGGGGACAAGTGGAAGCTTCTGCAGGGTCCAGCACTATGTGTTTTTAACAACAAAGTGTTTTCTGAGGCTGACTTGATTGGCATTCAGCAACTGGGAGAAGGAGGAAAGCACAGTTCTCCAGGAAAGACAGGAAAATATGGACTTGGATTCAATTCAGTTTATCATCTGACCGATTGCCCTTCAATTCTCACTGGAGATGAGTTGCTTTGCATTTCTGATCCCAATCAAAATTACATTGAAAGTTCGTCAGAGATATCACCTCCTGGCATTGGTTATAAACTAGCTGACACTTTCAAGGAGATGTACAAAGATGTCTACAACTCCTTTCTTCCAGATAAATTTCCTCTTAAAACGGGCACCATGTTCAGGTTGCCTTTAAGAGTGGGTACCTTGGCAGAAAGTTCCAAAATATCTCAGCTCGCTGTCACTGATCATGACATGAAAGAACTTTGTTCTGCCCTATCAGAAGATCCTGAGGGATTAATCCTGTTTCTGAACAACATTTGTAAAATAAAAGTACATGAAATCAGTGAAACAGGGGAACTCCAAACCATCTTTGCAGTTGAAAAAAGCCTTCCAAACTCAAGCAAAGAAGAAAAAGATACTTTTGTGAAGCTTCTACAGCAAACACTGCAGTCAGAGAAACCAGCAGCTCCACACAAGGCTATTTATGGAACAAAAATTTCAACTTCAAATAAAAGAGAAAGCAAATGGATAATCGCGGAGCAGTTTGGCTCATTCAAAAATAGTGAACAAAAAATGAAATCAACGGCCACACTCCCTCATGCTGCTGTAGCAGCAAGGGTAGGCTTAAAGTTCTCAGCTGCAGAGTTTAGTGGAGAGGCCTTTTGTTCCCTTCCTTTGCCAGGGAAAACAGGACTGCCGGTGCATGTCAATGGAAACTTTGAGGTCGATTCCTCCAGAAGAAGCCTATGGAAAGAAGATGGCCAAAGTCTGAAATCCAGCTGGAATGAATTGTTGAAGCAAAATCTCATAGCTCCATTGTATGCAGACCTCCTTCATTACATCAGTCAGAACATTTCAGTCAAGAAAGTGTCTCCTGTACAATTTGAGTCATGCTTCTACCATCCTTACTTGTACTTCTTTCCCACTGTGTCCAAAGATGTTGGTCAGGACTGGCATGAAATGATACACGAAGTATACAGATCCATGAAAGAAAGAGAACTTAAAGTGATTCCAGTGTTGAAGAGTTCAACTCGTGTAATTGCAGACCAACATGTGAAAGAATACTCCTTTAACTGGTGTAACATCACAGAAACAGAACCTACTAAAGTACCCCATCTGGCACATGCAGGACTTAATCCAATCACTTCCATTTTGGAGGATGTTGGAATGAAATTGGTTCCATTTTCACAAAAAATGCAACAAATTTGGAAGAGTTTCAGATCTGCTGGTATTGAAGTGAAGAATGTTAATCCGTCAACAGTGCAAACTTTCCTGAGAAATAAACCTCTCAATGATCCGTCCAAAACAGACAGACAGTTACCATTGCCCATAGCAGACACACTGATCAGAGACCAGGAAAGATGCTCACTTCTTTTGACATTCTGCTTAAAAGACTTATTCCCAGAAAACATCAAGGCAAAAGCTGCCAAGCCTGATCCCACTTCACTTGATGGGCTTCCACTTCTTCTCACAAGAGATAAAGTTTTGAGAGTTTTTAACTCCAAATCTCCCAAGCTAATATCAAGATATGACAGCCTCTTTATTGGCTATGAGGACCAATTTGCAGATCATCAGACAAACAGGGACCACATTAAGATTCTCCAAACCTTAAGCCTTGTGAACAAGTTGACAGTTCCCTGTGCAGCAAAGTACTTGAGGCCATTAATTCAGTGCTTCCTTCAGAAATGTGAAGTTGTTCCAGAAAATGGTCACCATGCCCCAAGTGAGGAAATGTCAGAGTGGTTGAAATCCCTTTGGAAATTCTTAACAAGTGAACTCCAACCAGCAACATTTGGCAGTGATGAAGGTAGATTAAAATTTAGTGATATAAGAGCACATTACAGTGACTGCTGTATTTTACCTGTTGTGTGTCCAAAGCTAAACAACAAGCAGTTCCTGCTAACAATGAAAGACATGCCCACAGTGATTCCTTTTGCCTCAGAAAAGGACCTGTCAAGCATCTTATTTAAACTTGGTTTGATGAAGCTTAATACTGGATTCTTCATTGACATGGACTGGCAGGTACGTTCTCTCCTGCACTCTGAGCTTATGGATGTAAATGACAAAAGTTCTGTGTTGGACCAACTTTGCAACATCAAGAGATCAGAGTTCTCCCAACTTTCCCGTAATGACATGAATGACCTTCAGGACTTCTTGAATTCTGGAGTTTCCAAGTCAAAAAACCTCCAAGATTATCAAAGGAAGTTTAAGTCTTTGCCATTATTTGAAACAATAAATGGTGAACGGGTGAGCATTGACAGATCTACAGAGGTATTTATACTTGACATACATGAAGCTACAATGACTAGATTCCCAGATTTGTTCACATTGCCAGGCAGCAACATTTTCCTCAAAGGCAATCTCAAGAACCTCAGTCTTTCTCAGACACTGAACATTCAAGTCTTGTCTGATCTGGAGTACTTTGTCAAGTTCATTTTGCCTTTTGTCTACACACTCTCAGAGAGACAGATGCTCCACTGCCTTAAAATGTTAGTTTCACTAAAACATCATCAAAAGTACAGTGCTTTTAAGGACAAAATCATCAGTTCACTTAAGACAGTCAAACTGATTCGCAGTTCTCTTGGCAAATTGGAAACGGCATCATATTACTTTGATGACAGCATTGAGCTGTACAAGAAGATGTTGCCAGAAGACAGATTTGTACCTGAGAAATTTTGGACTGAGTTGTGTGAAGGAAATTTAGAAACAATGATAGATTCAAAATATTTACTCAAAGAACTTGGCATGAGGTATACTGTGTCAGCAGATGACATTATAAAATTTGCACACCAGATAGAATCAGAAACAAAGGGAAACAGTTGCCTTGAAGAGCTGAAGCAGAAGTCATTATTGCTTTTCAGAGAAGCATTGAAATTTGTCAGTGACGTAGACAATGACAATAATGGAGGAGGAAGGTTGCTGGAAAGCCTAGCTGATATCAAGTGCATTTTCCCTGCGAAAGTTAAAAAAGAACTGTGTGACTATCACCACCCATTTGCAGCTGGAAGAACTGCTGTTAAAATCAGGGGATCTTTGATTCAAAGTGAGCAGAAACATCAGGAACTGATTTGGTCATCAATGCCAATTATATATGTGCCTTATTGTAAGTCACCAAAGATTCTGAAGATGCTAAAAAATGCAGGAGCTCTTGAAGAACCACCTTCACACTGTGTTACTGCAAACATGAGCAACATCTGCCAGTCACCATGGAGAGATGAGAAGTTGATTGAGACTCGTGCTAATGTGTTTCGAAGTTCTTATGCATACTTACAAACAAATGAGTTTAACAGTCAACAACTGGCTGGCTTTCCTGTTGTGTTGGTTGAAAAAAACAAAGAACTTGTAAGGACTGACAATGTATCACTTTCACTATCACATGATCTTGAGTTCAGACCTTATTTGTTCAAAATTCCTCCAAAATTTGCTCTCTTTGAAGATTTCTTCAAGAAAATTGGTGTAACTCAGAAACCCACAGCAGCCCAGTACTGTAATGTTTTGGCAGCAGTGCACAAAGATTCCTGTGATAAACAGGAACCAAA
>JAPTGZ010000015.1:31029414-31040829 GCA_029814645.1 Fowleria isostigma | reverse complement strand
TAGGTACACTGCAAACACAGGCACCTCGCTGTTTGGGTTCTAAAGTCATCTGTTTCCTATACCAACAATGACGAACTCGTATTTCCTCTTAACTCACAAGGGCCCAGCGGGACATTTGCAACACTTAATTTTTCTGTATATTGAACTGTCCTTAAGTGGTTTATCACATTTTTTGTAATACTATAGCTGTATTTTAAATTTTTTTCAGTGAAAATCAGGTATTTTCCAGCATTTGATTTATTAATCATGTAAATGTTTATAGAAGTTTAGAGTCAAGTTGAGGATTATTATACCAAAAAACTAAGAAAATTGAAGAAACAGTAATTTTTTTTTTATTATTTTTTTTTTCAGCAAGTATATAATTAACTGGATATAAACTGAGTGTGTCCATTTACTGTCATTGATCCAACTCCATTGATTATCTTGGTTTAATCAGTGTTGAAGATGACTGTTTCCACGGTAACTATGGACTATGCAGTCACATCTGATTACCACAAAAAAGACAACAAACTGCATTTTATACCAATTATTTTCACGAATTAGTAGATCAACAGGGATTAAACAATTTATATCGGTACATAATTTTGATAGATGGTGGATATTTTTTGTCTTTATGGGTTAAAAAATGTTAAATACAGAGAAAAGTTGATTTGGGAACTGACACAAAACGAGTGCTGGGTCTTTATGGGCTAAAAGGACCCACACCTATCACTAGAATAAGCACTGGGAAGAGGAATTGGGTATAGGAATATCAGATCTGTGGCAAGAATCCTTAGTCAAAATTAATTCACTCATCAATCTGTCTGAAACACTCAGTAAAGTTCAAAGGTCACAGACTGCACTGGTCTAAAGCAAAACCAGCCAGAAATGTCTCACACGTGTTCTTTTACTGCACCAGATTGAGTAATTTCTGGCATCTAATATTGAATTTCTTTTCCGAAATCTTTGAAACCGTAATAGAATGTCATCACCCGCTGCCATATTTGCAAGAATTAGAAGAACGTCATTGCCTTCACAACTTTAACGACCCGTCAGCTCACTCTATTTAAATGGATAGGTAGAAATCCACTCACATTCAACCTCTGGATTAAAGACCCGATGAAATATCTGACATTAGAGAAAAGAAGCTATACCACAGTCTCTCCGGGTCCTCCGGTTTCATCCCACCATCCAAAGACATGCACTGATAGGTTAAGTGCTTCATCTAAATTGTCCATAGGTGTTGAATGTGAGAGTGATTGTTTGTCTCTATATGTCAGCCCTGTGATGAACTGGTGACTCATTCAGGGTGTACTCCGCATTCACCCTTAAGTAGCTGGGATAGGCTCCAAGCGACCCCCGCGACCCTAGTGAGGATAAAGAGGGTTCAGAAAATGAATGAATGAAGATATACCACAAGAGGCAATGCAGACAACTTCTATGCAATGTGGCAGCCTGTCTTATCATATATTACAAAGATGGACACCAACAATTTCTCATTGTAACCAAGGAGTAGGGCTGCACGATATTGGAAAAAACTCACATTATGATTTTTTTATTATTTTTTTTTTAAACCCTGAGATACTATGTATTGTGATTTTCTTCTTTGTTTTCGGTGATTTTCTTCGTTTTTTGTGATTGTTCTTTGTTTCTGGTGAATTTCTTTGTTTTCTCTGATTTTCTTAGTTTTTTTTTCAGATTTTCTTTTTCATTTTCTGCGATTTTTTTGTTTTTGGTGATTTTCTTCATTTTCAGTGATTTTTTTTTTTTCTTTTTTTGGTGATTTTCATTTTTGTCGATTTTCTTTGCTTTCTCTGATTTTCTTCTTTGTTTTCTTAGATTTTCTTCTTCATTTTCATGATTTTCTTCATTTTCTGTGGTTTTCTTCATTGTTTGTTGGTGATTTTCTTCATTTTTTGTTATTTTCTTCTTCATTTTTGTGATTTTCTTTGTTTTTGGTGATTTTCATTTTCTGTCATTTTCTTCCTTGTTTTTCCAGTAATTTTTTTTTTGTTGTTGTTGTTGTTTTCTTTTTTGTTCCTGGTGATTTTCTCTTGTTCATTGCTCATTTTTCTATGTTGTTACCAGTAACTGTGTATCAGATATCGTTGAAATTAGATGAGAACCATTTGAGTTCATTTACTACATTGTAGGACCTGCGATGTGACTAGCGTGCACACGTATATTACGATGATGACGCTCAAACGATATATTGTGCAGTTCTGCTAAGGAGATATATATGTGTATTTTTATGATGAGGTTTTTTGTAATTTGTTTTATTTTATATATTCATGTTGGATGTGTGCATTTATGCATTTTGCTAGAATGAGGTGCATTGCGTTTGGACTGTTAGAGTGGTTACATAACTGTTGTTATATTTTATGTACATTCAATTGCACAGTTAGGATTAATACAGTATTAAATTCAATAAAAAAAACTTTGGAGAAAAAAAAAAGGACGCACCTTTTTAAAGCAAAGGCCTCAGGCAGTCAGTGACACGGGACTTTAATTTCGCTCCGATGATATAGTTGTGGATCTAATTTTCTGCCCCCTCTTTTTTTTTTACTCCGCTCCGTCACGATCGAATTTGGGCGTCAAGCAGCATGGGATCTAGATTCCATTAGCTCTGTCAATCTGGCTGCACAATCTCATTAATGATTAGGAAAGTGAACCAGCACAGTGTGTGTATGTGTGTGTGTGTGTGTGTTTGAGAAAGGATCGCGAAGTGTGCTTGACTGATGTGTGTTTAGGTTGGTTTTGTTTTTTTGCTGATGACATGAAGGAGCAAATGCAGCACCAAGTTCATTAATGAGTTGCCACTTATTTCAGGGCCAGACACAGTACAAATCACACACGCAGACAGAATGTTGCTTGTGCACTCACTTCACTGACCTCTGGGTAGTGTAACCACATTGGCTGGGCTGGCTCCTCTGGGACTTTCATTGTAGGGATTTACTGAATCCTCTCGGCAAAACATCCCCCATGTGCCGCACCATGTTATGATCAGGGGAATACTCATTTAAATGTTGACACAAGAACTGGACCTAATGTTTAATATATTACTAGTGAGCATTAGGGGTGCACAATATATCGAAAAAAATATCGATATTGCAATATTCATATCGTAAAAACGTATAATTTAAAAAAATTTTTTTAATTCATTATGTGTCTGTTTTCCACACCATGAGGTACCAGAGTGGTTTTCTCCACCACTCTAACATGATAGTTTTTCTGGTATATACACTGAAGTAACGCTACTGCTGCTGGTTGAATTCAAGTTTACATGTTATTGATGTTGAAAAGATGTGAATATTTTCAGAGCACAACCTTGGGCAAGGCCTGAACACTTTTTTTAATGATTAAATTTTTATATGCAGTATTTACCAGGGCTGCACGATATTGGAATAACTGACATTGCAGTTTTTTTAACCCTACAATATGTATTGCAATATGAAAAAATCCTCAGGAGGACATAACGGCTGTGGCGCCGACGTGAATGGTCAAACAAATTAGTTGAAAATTATTAGAGTATTACCTCTCGTTGGGGCAACAGATCAAGGCACTAAAGACACAGAACACGTGTTTCAATGTCATCATTCCTGTAGCTAAAATGATTACCTGAAATTGCTTTTCTTTTAAGTCTTTTCATTTCGGTTATTTTTTTAATTGTTTTTTCTCATTTGTTGCTCATTTTTCAACGTTGTTACCAGTGACTCACTCCACACTGATTAAGAACTGTTGTGATTGGTGGATTGCTGTGCGCAGTGTGTGTCAGGTACCTGTGAAATTATATCAGAACACAGTGAGTTCATTTACCTCCTACATTGCAGAATCTGCGATATGACTATTACGCACACGTAGATTGTGATGACGATTCTCAAACGATATATTGTGCAGCTCTATTATGTACCAAACCAGGCAAGCAATGGAATATTTACATGACGGTGCTCTGGCACTTTTGTTGTTATAAAATACATCCATGTCATTTAGACATTGTATTTAAATTGAAATGACCAAATATTTGCCTGTGTTTGTGTGTGAAGGTCTATGGTAGCAGCATCACCAGGTTCTACCAAAGAACTGAGTCATTGATTGTAAAGTACAGTATTTTTTTAATATAAATAATTGAGTCAGAATACAAACAATTGGCTCATTTTAACATTGTTAAGGAAAATGTTTCTTAGTAGATAAAATTGGTCTTTCTTTAGGTGGATGAGAAATATCACAATATCATTGTTATTGCAATGCTGTACACCCATATCACATATTGAAGGTTCTGCTGATAACATGCAGCCCTAGTGAGCATCTAGTTATATTAGAGAGGAGGTTTTTTTTTGTTTTTTTTTTTCCAAAATCATCATTATTTTCTGTACTGCAACAGTTGTATAAAAACAGTAAGCCCCAAAAAAGCCATGGTTTATGGGCCTTGTTAGACACTCCACTTCATGTCAAGTCTAAAACCCTGAAAGACATCCGGAAATCACTGTAAACCCCAGCCTTTGTGGATTATTGCTTTTATAAAGGCGCTTTCTTTTAAAATCTGGTTACGGTTTCAGGGAATAAAGATGCATCAATGAAAATGCAATTATTTATTGATTAGAAATAACCATTCATCCTGTAGCTCTCCATCGGCTTTTAGAAGAAGCACTATGCTGATGTATGTTGTTTCTTTTTGTTTTCCTTTTCAATCCTATTTCTTTTAAATCCCAGTCCCTATTAAATCATAATTCAAAATAAAACGTTTTTTCTGAAGGTTTTTTTTTTTTTTTTTTAATTTTTTAATCCTGTAGTAATACTGACATAATGCATTCCCAGGCGTGTGTGTGTGTGTGTGTGTGTGTCTAGGATTGACTGAACAGTATTCAAATACTTTAAAATATATTAACATCAAAATTATCCACAGGAAAAAAGACAAAATCAGGGCACTCACTTGGTTTGAAAAATTAAAAAGGCATTATTTCATAGGGCTGGTGAACCATTTCATCATTTCAAACAAAGAGAAGCCTACTGGATCTACGTTGTCAAGGCCACATAGCGCCCTGGTTTGAATAAAGACTTTGATTTGTCATGCTATTTCTAAATTATTTTTTCAACTGTTGAATTTCAGGATGTTTTAAAATTAGTTCAATTAAATTTTTTAAAATTACTTTGTATTTTTTATAATTTAAGAAAAAGTTATTATTAATTAATTATTTTTAATTGTTATCATATATATATTTTTTTCTCTCTCTTTCTGTCTCTCTCTCTCTCCATATTCTATTTTTCAATTATAATAATATTGCTCCCACCTAATGCCCAGAAAACCCCTCCCAGTTGCCTCACTGGCTGTCTCACCTACAGTCCATTAGTATAAATGAGCGTCTTCCTTTGTCTTCGTAACACCCTGAAGAAGGTGCATGCCGATACGTGTAGGTGTTTTTTTTTACTCCAGCCCTGACTAAATGACTCACCAGCTCTCATTTAATAAAGGCTTTTTCATTTTTCCAACCAAGCCAGTCCCCTGATTTTGACTTTTTCCTGTGGATTCAAGCCCCACCCCCTCCAAGTGCTCCTTTGGTTGGTTGAGTACCAGTAGCTCCCTGTGATTTGTTAATTAATTAATTTTTTCCTTCATCAAAATTATCTGTTTCATAAATAAATACAGTAATGATACAAACTCCAGTTTTTAATTATATAAATTAATTCAAGGTCAGCGCACCTGATTATTACTGGAAAAGTTTCGACAATTCCCGTACTTGGATTTAATTATAGCCTAATTAGACTGACTCCTCTGCTGTGTTGTCTGTTCTCGTTTCCCTTCCAGCTGCTGGAGCCTGTGTGCCACCAGCTGTTCGAGCTGTACCGGAGCTCTGAGGACCGCCTGCGACGCTTCACCCTCCAGTTCCTGCCCGAGCTGGTGTGGGTATATCTGCGCATCACTGCCAGCAGGGACCGTCAGAGCAACGGCTGCATCGAAGCCCTCCTCCTGGGCATCTATAACCTGGTGGGTGGCCCTCCTCCCAGGCGATGTAGCATGGCAACAAAGACGTGACCTTTAGATGAAACAGGCGGCCTGGCCCTGATTTCTGCCCATGCTTGTCGTGACATGTACAGTCACGGGAAAAATTATTAAACCATAGTGGACCAGTAAAACACTATCACCATAACCTATGAATATTGACAACTCCACATTTTACATTTTATTTTAATGTAGACAAGTAAAATTATATGAAAATGTTTACTTTTATAAACTATCTGTTCATAAAAAAATGTGACTAACCTGAACAAATAAAGACAGTGTGAAGTGTAAGAGAAGTAAGTGCAATTTTAACAATATTATGCCTGTTAATAAAGGATTTGTACTTTTGTAGATGCAGTAAAGAGTTGAATTTAGCATTTACACAATGATGTATAGGATATTTCAAAATATCGAGATCGCAATATATATCACAATAATGGTTAGAGGCCACCTTGCTCAGCCCTACAGGGTGGTCTAATAATTTTATTCATGACTGTATTTTTTTTTTTTCTTTCACCTTGCCTCCAAACTCTAGGACCAGTTAAACACTATCACCATAACCAATATTCATTGACAACTCTAAATTTTTCACTTTGTTTTAGTGTAGAAAAGTAAAATTATATGAAAATGTTTACTTTTACAAACTCTCTGTGCGCAAAAAAATGTGACTACCCGAACAAATAAAGACAACGTGAAGTTTCTTAAGAGAAGTACGTGCAATTTTAACAATATTATGCCTGTTACTAAAGGATTTGTACTTTTGTAGATGCATTAAAGAGTTGAATTTAGCATTTACACAATGATATATAGGATATTTCAACATATCAAGATTGCGATGCAGCCTAAATATATTGCAATAATGGTTAGAGGCCATATCGCTCAGCCTTATAGGGTGGTCTAATAATTTTTTCCATGACTGTATGTTTTTTGAATCTTCAAACTTGTGGACCAGTAAAACACTATCACCATAACCTATGAAGATTGACAACTCCACATTTTACACTTTGTTTTAGTGTAGAAAAGTAAAATTATATGAAAATATTTAGTTTTACAAACCGTCTATTCACAAAAAAATGTGAGTAAGCTGAACAAATAAAGACATGAAGTTTCGTAAGAGAAGTAAGTGCAATTTTAACAATATTATGCCTGTTCCTAAAGGTTTTGTACCTTTGTAGATGCATTAAAGAGTTGAATTAAGCATTTACACAATGATGTATAGTATACTTCACAATAACGAGATCGTGATATAACCTAAATATATCACAATAATGGTTAGAGGCCATATTGCTCGACCCTATAGGGTGGTCTAATAATTTTTTCCACGACTGTATTTTTTGTGTATCATCTTGCCTCCAAACAAAATCCACAAACACACAAACTAGCGGCTGGTTACCAGGATCTAATGTGTATTTTATGATTTTATGAGTCACTCTTGATAGACAAAGAAGGCTGGTTCTGTTCCCAAGTTTGTTATGACATTCACATCAGCTGACATGAGGCAAAGTGTTACTGACCTAAATGAATGAATATAAACTTTATAGACTAGTAGAATGGTCTGAATAGTTTCTATTCATTTTAGGGACAGTTCTCACAGTCATGTGATTTTTTTTTTTTTTTTTTTTACAATCTGTAGCAAGGGTATAATTGTAAACAAAAACTAATGAAATAACAAAAACTAAAACTCAAAAAAATTTTCGTAACTGAAATAAATAAAAATGGTAATTAAAAGAAAAACTGTAACTAACTGAAACTTGTGTGTGTTTATAAATCTAACTAAAACGCACTGAATTTGTATATGAAATGGCTTTTGTTTTCTTCTTCGTCAATCAATTTATAAACCTGTTGGATTGGTATGAAATCGATTTATTTCGCTCGAGCAGTAACTGAATTAATTTTTGTAATGGTATCCTTTGTTGAGTTTTATTACACACTACTTACTCTGATCTTTTTGGAATTCTGCAACTGACAAATAACCTAAAATATGACAAAAAATAAAACTACTAATAAAAACTAAACTAAAACTAGCATTTCTGAAAACAGGAAAACTAACAAAAACTCGCAAACCCACTCTTAAAACTAATTAAAACTAACTGAATTAGAGAAAAAAAAGTAAAAATGAAATAAAACTAAACTATAATTAAAAATGATAAACTATTATAACCTTTATCTGTTGGATGGCTATGAATTGCAGTTTGTGGAAAAATTCAATTTGCCGATATGCGGACCATTAGTCGTCTTTTAGACAGAGCACAGGTGGAACATTAGTGACACTGTAAGACTGTTGACATGAAAGACGATCTACAGGGAAATCCTTCGTTAATGGATAGACTGGGATAGATTGCATCATCAGGAAATACCCTCAGGGACACGGGCTAAGAGCTGGTGATATCAATAGAGAACGCTCCATGTCTGCCAGCAGGGCAGAAGGTATGTTCATGCATAATTTATTCCTCTATATCTATACCATTCCACACACATCCCCATAAAGCATGGCTCTCATCTTTAGTCATTGACGACTTTGCTCTCAGCAGCCCTATCACATATTCAGAGATATACTGTCAGCCAGTGAAGGGCAGGACACGGACCATCAGCGCACTGACGACAGAATGGGAGATAAAAGAGGGATAAAGCCAGTGTGGTGCCACTTTCCAAAACCCGGATTTTGAGGGGTGGATGGATAAAGCGATTCATGTACATCCAGTCCAAATGCACTGCATATCTCATGTATTTATCCACATGGTGTAATCTTACCAAAAAAAAATCATGGGAAGGACTGCTTCTAGGAGCCAAAAAAGTGTTTGCTCAAAGTGGTCTTTGGAAAAAAGGATTCATAAGTAGATGGCAAACAGGAAGAAAACTCCAAGGCACTCTGTTCAAACATTAAAATGCCTTTATTCTCATGGTAGGGTCATGTGTAGCATGGTTATAATAGTTTTGATTTTTCAGTACTGTTCAGTTTTATTTAGTTTTGACTTTTTTCTCTAATTCAGATAGTTTTAATTAATTTTAAGAGCGCGTTTGCTAGTTTTTAAACCTCATGTGCATTGAATGTAATGCGAGGCACAGGGGACTATTGTTTGTCAGACAAACGACTGACTTATACAAAAACTTTGGCAAAAAATGCATCCCAGAGTGTTTAAAATGGACCATAACATATTGCAAAAATGTGCAGTCTGGTCTCGAAAGATGTGCTATTATCTGGATTGACAATTCCGATGCACCAATTTCATTAAAGTTGCGAAAAAACAGCCAAATTTGCCCATCTGAAATAAATTGGGCCATTTTCAAGTGGCTACCATTCCCACATGATGGATCCTAAAATTATTCTGAAATACGACAAATGTGCAGCCCGGCCCAAAGATTATATATGTCACACGTCGTAATGATAGCTCATACAGTTTCCACACAAGATCACCATAGAAAACCCCATTCACATACAATATGAACAGAATGCTGACAGCAGATTGGCTGAAATCATCCTCACTCTAACTTAGAGTGGAGAGGGTTAGTTTTTTGTTAGAAAATCTACAAACAATTCTTAATAATGCTCACATTTTTTGCAGTTTTAGCAACAATTTATGCATGAAAATGTTGGAAAAACTCCTTACTTTCAAAAATTTTAATCTTAAAACATTTCATTTTTGATCTGTTTGCCTCTAAGCACACAGAGTGCTGATTTTTCTATCATTCACTTCACCCAGACTTTATAACCAATTCGTCTTTGGTACTGTTTCTTGCTTTTGTATTACACCTAGCCACAAATCCACCAATCCAGCAAGAGGCAAACACACGGGTTACATTTCCTTCAGGAAATGTAGGAAAGTCTAGTTAGTATTCGCTCTTTTCTAAATGTTTAGTTTTAGTTCAGTTTTAGTATTAGTTTTACTTCCTTGTCGTATTCATATAAATCTCACACAGGATTCTGCTGCTTTCTCCCAACTTTAGTCTCCATGTTGCGAGATAGAGTGGCGATGAGAAGCTGACTCTAAATGACAAGCAACATAACGTTACGGACCGTGAAGCGAAGAAATAAATCAATTTTATATCAATCTGACATTGACAGACATAAATGAACTGAGTTTTATCCGTAATTTGTTTACATTTTAGCTAGTTTTGTAAGCACAAAATGCAATTTCTGTTAGTTATCATTTTTTTCTTTTACTGAAAATGTTTTTTCAATTCTAGTTTTTGTAATTTCGTTAATGGTGATCGCCTCGATGTGTCGACAGTTGGAGAATATACTGAAATGATTCCAAGAGTACTGAAAACCACCACGCAATTAAGTAAAGCAAAGATAATCACTGCAGAATTCAAAGGTACTTGTGTGTCTTCAGCTGCACACGGATGAGTTACGGAGCAGCAGAACAGGAGGAACACTTACCAGATGACAAACATTCAGTTCTACACCTCCGTGAATGTACCCGGTTGTTATTTTGGCTGTGATTGTGTCTGGTGGAGATAATCGGGCATTACTTGTAGAAATGGCATCATTTTCAGGGACGCATTAATCTCTGTGTTATGTATCACGCCACGAAATTGGAATTGAATGGTGACGGTACAAGCAGTGACATTTAATCTGTCGGAGTCAATAACATGTAGCGGCAGAATGGTCCTACATTAAGCCCAACAGTCAGAGCGACCGACGGCGGATGGTGTGGCGGGTGTTACCGAGTATAGCACCAAATGTTATCACCCACTCCGCAGGGAAAAGGACAAACTGGGTTAAGTTTCCAAAGTAAGAATGTGAATTCAGTCATTCACTCTCCTGCTCTCGTCTGCTTCTCTGTTTTTGCAGGAGATTGTGGATAAAGATGGCAACAGCAAGCTCCTCTCCTTCACAATCCCATCCTTGTCCAAACCTTCTATATATCATGAGGTAAGAATCGAGTCTCCCTGTTTTTTTTTTTAGCCACGCCTACATGAGGGACAAAAAATGACATAAGTAGAAATAAATAAATGAATGAATGAATAAATGTATAAATAAATTTGTAAATTATTAAACAAATACTTGAAGTAATAGATAAATGCAGAAATAAATACACAAATGAATGAAAAATAATTAAATATTACCTCATTTCTGCATCATTTTTCAATGTATCTATTTATTTATTTATGATTTTCTGTATTTATTTATACATATATTATTGCAATTTCCAATTAATTTATTATTTACGTATTTCTGTATTTTCACATTTACTTATTAACTTATTTCTGTGTCCATTTTGTCAGGGCAAAAATATTTATGTAAATTAAGTGGGCGGTCTTTACTCCACTCTGAAGCAGGATTGGTTACATTGATGTGATCGGACCGACTACTGCGGCTTCTGGTTAACCCTGTAAACCAATCCTGCTTCAGAGTGGACTAAGAACCGCCCACTTAATTTACATATATACTTTTCCTCAGACAGAATAGACACAGAAATATGTAAATAAATACA
>JAPTGZ010000015.1:30924660-30937987 GCA_029814645.1 Fowleria isostigma | reverse complement strand
GTGATTTACATTTACATCATCTCTATTTTTTTAGTTAACTGTGTAGAATATTGCAATATATCACAATATTGTGATATTATGATATATCATGATACTATTGCATCGTGAACCAAGTATCGTGATGCGTATCGTGAGGTTCTTGCCAATGCTCACCCCTAGTACATTGCAATGACAATGTTCAAACGATATATTGTGCAGCTCTAGCTTACACTAAGACACAACTTTTTTGCCGCCATAATAAGGATTTTAAATAATTACGTTTTTTCTTTACAGCATAATTCCATTTAAAAAAGCAAAACATCACTCCTTTAAGAGAGCGAACTTCATTTTATAGCCTAAACAAAGCAGTTCATCGGTTGTTCCACAGTCATCGGATTAGTTATGAAATAAGCCATTTTGCAGCCCTAATGGGTTTACATGAATACATACTGAACAGCTGTTAAAAATAGACGTCTCGTAGGTTTATGTGCTGAATGTTGGCGTCACGTGCAGCGCAGCCTCGAAGGGCAGCTGAGTGGAAAAAGCCAAACAACATACGTTAAACTGAAAGAGGGATCCGAACATGAAAGTCTCGTCCCTTTTTTTCTTCCCTCTCTTTACCCAATCCTCTCCTCCTTTTCCTCCCTCTGACTGACGTTTCTGTAATGACACTGTCTGATTTCCACCGGCCCGGTCTCGATCTCATCCTTCGCTTACAGCGCGCCACACACACGGGGCCAACTCGTCACACTGAGAGCCTGCCTGGCACGCACCGCGTCTATATCCAGACCGCTAAATGCTAATAATGACAACTCAGCTTGATTAGGAAAGTAAGCATCTTCCATCATCCGGGCCCCTCTTGTTCTTTTGGCTCTCTTGAAGATAAAGATGTCGTTTGCCAAGGATTTATTGGACGCACTTGCAGACAGTCTGCTGGTCAGCCCGTGTGAGGGATTGGGATTCTGCTGAGAAGTGGGTTAAGCTCCATGTCTTTATATTTGGGCAGGGGGTATTACAGTTGTGACTGTGAGGGGGTTAGATTAACACAGTATTGTTGAAACCTAAGTGTGTCAAGGCTTTGCTCCTAAATATTATGCAGGCTTTTCTTCTTATCTTTTCTTATTACACGTCTGCAGTCACGTTTAGAAAATTATAATTTGCTTTACACTTTTACAGTTTGATATTTAGATCCCTCGGCTTAAAATCAGCTCACAATTCTTAACCAATGAAGACCCAGCACTACTTTTGTGTCAGTTCCCAAATGAAATTTTCTCTATATTTAATTTTTTTTTTAACCCATAAAGACCCAAACATCCTCCATCTACCAAAATCATGTATCATAAACTGTTTACTCCCTGTTGATCTGGTAAACCATGTGAAATGATTGGTGTAAAATACAGTAATTCATCTTTTCATGGTCATCAAATATGACCCATTTAGATCAGAGGCTCTGCAGTTACCATGGAAACACTGTCATCTTCTACAACATTGATTCACCAGTAAAACCCATGGAGTTGAATCAATGACAGTGGATGGTTTATGTTCAGTTAATCATAGATTTGCTGAAAAAGTCACTTTTTCTTCAATTTTCTCTGTTTTTGATAGAATAATCCTCAATTTTTCTCTAAACTTATGAATATCTACATGATTAGTAAATTAACTGTTGAAAAATATATGATTTTCACTTAAAAAAACACAAAATATAGAAGATAATATAACAAGAAATAGCAATAAACCACTTAAGGATGGTTAAATATAGATAAAAATTGATTTGGGAACTGACACAATTGTCACACTGGGTCCTTATGGGTTAGACGCTGTAGGGCACTTTCTCCTCGGTCATGTTTTGTTTAAATGGGCTTTGGTCTGCATGTGCTTGCCCTGTATTCTCACAAGTGCACATGGCTTTAAATGCACTGCTCTGTTGTGATGTGTCTGCTAGCCGAGCTTCTATAATTACCACAGCCTGCAGCGCCTCATGGGGAGCATATTAACACACACGAGTGGAGGAGCAAGAACCAGAGCACATGCACAAGTCATTCAGGCTGTGCGCGTGTGGATACATTGTGTGGCGGCACATTCTCTGACCTCTGAAGTGGGCATCTGTACAATAACGCCGTATGAGAAACGGAGATGCAAAGTCGTGCTGACGGATACATCATATTATCATCATCATCATCATCATCATCGCATTAGGAGCATGTGCAGTAAATTCGACACAAAACACTGCTTGAGCTGATGAGGGAGAAAAATGTATGCGTTTACAAGTACCACTCAGTTACATTAAGGTGGGACAAGGCAGGTAAGAATATTTATTTTTCATGCAGTGGTCAATTTTGAGATTTTGGGGATAGTTTACTCCTTCAATATATGTTCTTTCAAGCTGCTATGAAGAAAATGTTTAAAATATACATCCAGTGTAATGCTTCAGAGCTGTCTGTGAGTGAGCTAATGCTAAATGCTCACTTATTAACTTCAAGCACTGTACCAAAGTAATTTTTTACAATCTGGTGAACGGAACCTATTGACCACAAGTACAATGTTGTTTGTCTGGAAAAAATGTGTTTTAGTAAATAAATCAAAACTTGTTAAGCCCCCACAGATCAGACCGGAAGCTCTCTCTTACTCTTTGTTAGTTGAGTTATAATTACTGTCCTAAACAAAAGTCTTGTTGCATACCCATCATATTTATAATAGCAATAAATAGACTGTTAATTGACCTATGGGAGTCATTAATAACTCATAATGATACAAAGCATCTGCACTTTATTTATATCATACCAAAATGAAATTTCATAGATTTCATAACTATTTATTGCTTTATAATTATGAACAAATTAATTTCTAGCCGGACAAAAGTTTTGTTGCAAATTAAAATTAGTCAAATTATAATCAAGAAATTAGATTTTTTTTCTAAAGTTATAAACAAAAGCAAATACAAATTCAGCCTATTACTGCATTAGTCTGTCCTCCGGAGCAGTTGTCTGCCAGGCCTGGGTTTGTCAGATTTTCGTTTTTATGATTGAAAATTCCTCATATTTGGAGCAGCAAGCCCTTTACTTGTTTTATCTTTGTTTATTGTGGCCTACAAACTGCAGCTATCTAATTGCGACAAGATTTTTGTCCTGGTAAAAACTGTTGTGCGTATCTTTAACAAGTTGTAAATATTCAATATATTTTTTTTTAATTTCACTTTGCTCACATGTTAGAATCTTTAGTTCTTTAGAATTATTTCGAGTCATTGCGTAGATGTCAGATATTTTCAGTATTGTGTGCTGAAGGCTTTTGCCCAGGACTGTCTGTGTCTCAGCTAAAGGTTAATATATTTGATTTATGCATGCTCATGTGATTATATGAAGTTTGTGCGGTTTTGTGCTTGAACCTGGTCATTTGCTGATGTTAGCCAACTCTATGCTAACAGCATCTGGTGTTGCACATTGCCTCTGTTGTAGAGGCAAAATCAATTTATTGTGATATAAGCAACTGAGACATTATTCGTCAAAACAGACTAACACAAACTTAATTGAAGTACACTAATCCTGTATCCTCTGCCTTATAAATACGTCATGTGTTTGCGTACAGAACATGGCTGCTGTCTCCTCTTGCACAGTTGCGACCTGGCATATCCCTCTAACCCCTGACCTGAGCCAGCAGCGGGCAGCAGCACATACACCCTCAGCGACACAGCTGTAATCTCAGGCAGCCCACCACTGCCTACCACCCACTGAGCCCCCCCTCCCCATCTATCCCCAGCACAGGACTGTCAGAAGACTCTGCATTTGTACATGACAACCCCAGCATGTGCTCATTTCCTCCCACTTCTGTAATTCTCAAAAGTGAAATAATTAGAAGCAAGAAGGCTGCTGAGCCATCATAACATTTTCTGTTATCTAAGAGTGGCTGCTGTTTTTTGCATTATAGTCTCGCATGCAATCCCATAAATCATGGTTGGGATTACCAGGTGCCTACAGTTGGGAGGGAGGCTTCTGCTGCTGCTCTTCATCTGTTTGCTCCTGCAGTTTATTGGAACTCATGATAAAGAGGAGACCAGGATGGAAGGATAGAATCCTCCGGTAGAGTCAAACAGTCATTGTTATGTAATTTCCTCTCTGTGGGGATTGGTCAGGCTGTGGGTTGTTGGTGGGCTCAGCACGCTAATCTCACAAGCATTATCTGTCTCTTGGATTCAGAGGCTGCTGTGTGCAGGACTCACTCATCCATGACTGCTTTACTAAACCAATCAGCCGGGCCAGCCTGTTTCTATCCACCCTTCTTAGCCAAACAGGTTTGTCTTCATGCAGTCAGGGAAGATATTTCTCATGAGTCGGGGCATTTCCCTGACTCTCTGCGTTCCACCCTATAATCACTCCCTTGGTGTTTTTCCTAGTCTGAAACAGCAGATACCGAAACCATAAAGCACCTGATTCATCTTGCTTTTGTAAAACAGAAACTAAAGTATCTCTGCTGTGCGTTTCATCTCTTTTGTTATCACTCCATGTTAATAGGAATACTGTCCAACAAAAACTAAAAACCAGTGTATGGAGTACACACTGCTAATATAACTGTATTATTCCAAAGATAGCCCAGTGTTGGGGGAGTTAACAGAATACATGTAATGGGATTACATATTTAGAATACAAAATATGAGTAACTGTATTCTGTTACAGTTCCAATTTTAATACATGTTAATCAGAATAGAGTTGCATTTTTAAAATCCTTTGATACAAAATGCAACACAAATATTCTGATGATTAGTGTTGAGTGCAGGTTGTGGGAACGAGTCAGTCCGTCAAGTCCAGGTCAAGATAATGGAGGCAGAGTCAGAGTTGGAGGCGGGGCCAGAGCTGTCAGATCAGAGCCAGGGAAAGAAGAACACATACCTTTTGAAAATACAAGCAGTACTTAATGTTAAAGAGAGATGAGGAAGGAGAACACAATATTACCACATCAAGAAGAATACAGATGTGAATATTTTAATATTGAGACTTTTTTCTTGTCTTTTTTTTATAACCAGACAAAACCAATAAGTTACTTTGGGTACTAGTACATCACATATCATGTGTTTATGATGCTTAGACCTAATACATTCATCCAGCTCTAAAACAGAACACACAAGGATCATTCTGTTTACAGCACAGTAAACATGGTGGGATTTATTACCTTCATATGGTAATAAAATTCCAGAAAATGTGAAAGTAATCCAGGTGTTCAGATTACAATACTCAGATTGAATAATGTAACAAATTACAGTACAGATTACTTTTTTTGGGCATATATGGACTACATTTTAAAAGTAACCCTCCCAACACTGATTTAGCCACACTCTACACGCTCAGTAGTGTAAATGTGAATAAACCTGCTTGAGAAATGAACCTCAGTTTGAATCTGTTTAATACGCAGCCTAAAAGCTCCCCTCAGAAGCATCTGGTCTAGCACTGCGTAGACCGGGACAGACTGTTGCTGCACCATCAGTAGACTTTGAGCCAGTCATGGACGCTGAGCGGGCCTCATTGACACTTTAATTGCTTTGTGCACAAATTCCAAGTTTAACACATTGATTGTTTCAAAGGTTGCTGGGTCAGGCCCTCTGAATAATCCACTACAGAGGATAGACCGACATTATACTGACAACTACATGAGCTCATTGAAGCATAGTTTTAGGTGTGACGCTTTACTCATTAAATCTGACCTGGCATTATGGAATGATGTTTAGCTTTTGTTTTTGTATGGAAACATTTCGATCATTATCTCAATTTCAGACGTAAAGTACTTTTAGTGCTTTCTCTTTTCTTTCACCATAAAATAAAATGTAATGCATGACATGAAATTTAAGTTTAGGACCCATCAAGGATATTTTTGTTCTTTATTAAATGAGTTATATGTAGTAATGCTATTCCAAACTATCAGAAGCAGAGGGATGTTGTGTAAGACAGTGCAGTCAAAGCTACTGAAACCACCGTAAAATCAATGCTACCTCTTCACAGACTGTAGCTCATTGTTTGCATAGATCTGTCTTATGGAACAGTAAAGTTCTCTCCTTGAAATTCAAAGTTGGATATTTTGATAGTTGGTCTAAATAACGCTGATCTTATAATCATCACATGCTGCATCTGCTGATAGTTTACATTTTAGCTCTGTCAGCTTAGCTCTGTTTTTAGACAGAAAACAGCCACATTAAAGCAGCACTAGATGAGATTCTGTTCACAGTGTCCCCCTAAAGTCAATAAACGGTATTGTCTGTAACAAGTGTTGTAAAAAATACTTGAGCATTTGATGCCAGTAAACATCCTAGGCAAGACAGGAGACGTGCTGATAAAAATGTACTGGGGTTTTCATCAGTGATACATCATTAAAATCACCCAATATAAAGTTCAGATCCTCTGCTGAGATAGTCTGTGATCTTTACAGTCCTTCAACGGTGATTCGGTGTCTCCTTTAGAAAAGTGAAAGTAAAAATGCTAACATAACAGAGCTAACATGTCATTCATTTATTCATAGACACATGTACCCCTCTTCCCTGTGTTTTACCTGTTACTTCAGTATCACGGTTCAGTTGGACTGGGGTTTCGGTAAGTTCAGAGCCATGTGTGTGAAAACTATGACACAAAAGTATTTAAAATCCTTTTGGAAGTGAATGTTCCACCAGAGTTTGTCTCTTTATTCCATAAAAGCAAGCATAAACGCTTTTCAAACCGGTATGTCAAACTCCGGTACCTGTGTGTGCATGCACTGGATCATCCATCCTCTGCTTTTAGCTCACGTCCGGGCTTATTTTAATGGCTGTAACGCTTTCTTTTCCTTTGACTCTTCAGATAACACCCTTACCCTTTTTTATACCAGTTTTTCTTTGCTGCTTCAGCCATGGCCTTTAACCCACTTGGAGCTTTCTCTCACTCGAAACTTTGTTTACCTGCTTCATCTTCTCAAGGCGAACGTAGAATGTGACGTATGCCGTAAAGCAGTTTAATTGTAGTTTTTTTTTGGGACATGGGTTGGTATCCTGAACTTACACAGTGCCAGTGAAGGGCACAGAGGTGCTGTAGAGTGATGACCAAAGTGTAATTGAAGCTATTGTGAGTCGTTGTGCCACTAAAATGATGTGGAAAATATAATTTGAAAATAGAAAACTCATCTAGTGTCGCTTTAACAACACAAACCACCTCCATTACCTGTATGGTTTGTGTTGTCTAAAGCTGCACTAAAGATCTGTTTGGAATCACCCAAACAACTTCAGAACTGTCATAGCTTAGTCAGAACCATGGACCAACAAATGACAAAAATAACCTAACATAGTAACTTTATGCCTAATGAGCTTTATTATCAAAAAAAATGTTATACAAAGTCCATTCTTTTACATTAGAGCTGTGTCTACTTGTGAAAACAATGCTTTTTTTAATCGCTCAGTCACTTTCTTTGACTCTAAAAGTTGTTTCTTTACAGTTCTCATCCTTGCCTTGGCCTTAATAATCATTTTCAATGCCATGGTGGTTGGTAGAGTGACTCTCTGCCCCCTATAGTGGTCACATACATCCACAGCAACATCGGCCCACATCTGGGAATAAAACAGGTCACATTATCAGAAGTTTTTATTGTAATGCAACTCTTTGAATATTTGAGTATCAATAGTGCATTTAGCTGCATGTAGGCGTAGCTCCCTAAAATTCAGTTAATTATCGTTGACAACTTACAAGGCGTTTGATGCAAGCTTTTTCCTTTGCAAAGATTTTTATTCCAGTCTCATGGGAGGCTGTGTTACAGATGAATATTTGTCATTAATGGTAGTTGTGTCGTGGCCAGCGTGTCTGTACCTGGCTGCTGCATGCGATGGCAGATTGGAAAGGTAAACCGCTGTAAGCCTATGTGTGCCATGGTGCTTTTTCTCTTATTAATGCGGGGGACACAGGAGCTGTCAGTGCTGCTGTTCCGCTGCTGGTGAAATAGTAATGAGTGTGTATAACGGGGCTGAGCCAGTGTGGTTTACAGCTCTGTTGCACTCGGAGGCGAGGCCAGGACACATGGAGCACTGACTGACTGTACATCATGTGTGCGCGCTGGTGATTGGGGGCAGAGCAGGAGGGTTTTAGCCGTCGTTGGGATAAACCTAACTGAGACACTCAGGTCAGAATTTGATTTTATTTTTTTTTAAATGTAGGAACTATTAATAAATGTATTTGAGCCACAGTAAATTAAGTATGGAAGTGTGTACTGCTTGTTCATTTGAAACTTGTACGAAATGTTTGTATGCTCTTGGTAATGGCTCTAAAATAAAATTAAACTAATGCGAATCTCAATTTTATGTTGGAATTAGGATTTGATACAAGGACTGCACAATGAATTCAACTGCTAATTTAACTGCAATTTGTAAAAAAAAAGAGTGTTAAAGACTGATATTTAAATGCCCAGTGTGTGCATCCTGATATATTCAACGGTGACATTGAGCAGATTGGTACTGTACATAATGATTTTCTGTAAGTATAAATAATGTAGTGTAATTCTTATATTTCTGAGTTTGTGTGGTGGAATTAGGAAAATCTGCTTGCAAAATAATAATCTGTGCATTTTTGTCTATCAAGTAAGTCGACTCAAATCCTTATGTCAGTGGTTCTTAAACTTTTTACATTGGAGTACCCCCTGAAATATACTTTTTTAGCCAAGTACCCCCAATTCTCGCCAGCATTTTTGATTGAAAAAAATTAGGCTACATTGGTTCCTTTGTCAAAAGTGTTTGTTTTTATTTTCAAAACTTTGTGAACAAACATATACAACTTTAATATATTAAAAATATCATATTTTTATTGGTAAATCTTGCGTGCAAAATCTAAACTGAAAAGTGCCCTCTTTCACTGATAAGAAAAATATATCAATTGGTTGTTAATGAATAAATTAATCTTTTATCAACAAAAAAAAATACTTAGCTACTCGAATAAACTCATTCTGAATAATACAAAATAGAAATGTTCTTAAAATATTACCAAAGCTTGAAGAAGATGATTGACAATAAAAGTAGGATCGTCAATTTTATTAAATTAATGTATTTATTGTGTTTTATGTTTCAACATTTATTCTCATTATTTATTTTTTTATTCAGTATGTGATGACTTATTGATTGTACTTTTCCAAAAACATTTCAAGTACCCTTCAGGCTCCTTCCAAGTACCCCTGGGGGTACATGTACCCCCATTTGAGACTGCCTCAGAGTGTCCACAATCATCACAATTATAACTTTTTCACCAAATTGTGAAACCCTACTTCTAAGGTTCATGCTTACCTTTATCTCAGGTGACAATGCATCGTCTTTCAGCACCGTATTGAAAAGAAATTTCCACTTGGATAAACTGTAACCAAAGAAGTCATGGCATAGATCAGATTTAGGGACCAAACCCAGAACATTATTGTCTGTATCATCTAGGACTGATTTTATTTTAGTGTTTAAATATAGGTGAATGTTGAATGTGAAAAAGTTATTGTGATTAAATTCTTAGACTTCCCAGTGCTGTATTAAAATGGAATAGGAACAAGGCCGGTGTGATATTAGGAAAATGTGTACTAACATAGTTCAGAATTGCAAATGTTACAAAATGATAAGCATGCATTTATACAGGTGCAGTTATAGTGGCTGCATTGCTATCATAAAATATCCAAATATTGAACAGCCTATACTTACAAAGTAAATGAAGTTATGTAATTGTTTGGAACAATCTTTAAAGAAAAAAAAAATTGCACATGAAATACCCAATATATGTAAGACACAATAGCTGTAAACTGGCTTGCTCTTTTGTGTTAGGAAGTTTTGTTATAAGCAGTAAAACTAAAAAAAAAAAGTGTAAACATTTCAGCTTTTTTCAGTCTTTTACAATGTGTTTTAATTTCAAGATGGTGAAAATATGAGCAGTATAGCAGTACTAAGTAAGATAAATGAATTGAAAAATAGGAAAGAAACCTAAATTATGGATGCAGATACAGTACAGTTGGAAAGGAGAGTTTTATGCAGACCAGAAACACTTGAAAGTATGGAGATATCTTTGTTTCTATAGCACAAAAGGTGAAATAAACAACAACAATGGAAGGAACAGAAAATGTATTTAGATTTTTTTTTAATTTAACCTTTATTAAACCAGGAATTGGGACTGAGAACCTCTTTTACAAGAGAGTCCTGGCCCGTAGGCAGCAGCAAATACAACACACAGTTACAGGAATACACAGTTAAAATACATATAACAGGTACATTCAACAATAAACAGTAAATGACATAATAACATTGTGTCAGTTGTTAATTCAATCATTGGTATTGGAATCAACTCAGAACTTCAAAGTAGGTGCATCTCTTATATACAGTGGTGGAAAAAAGTTTTTGAATACCCCATTCATTTGTGATATATTACATTAAGAGTCACTCTTCAGTTTTTGAACTCTGCCAAGTACAGTTCCATTCTCCAAACCCATGTGCCTTCTTCTGCACATGCTCTGTTCCATCAAGGTCAAAACTGGATGATTCAACAAGATAATGAAACATATCCAGGGCATGACATGTTGAAACTGTCTGGAATTCAGCTTTATCTTTTCTTGTTAACAATAACAAAACCTATCAAAACTGCATTTGTTTGTATCTGTCAGATGGAGCCACAACTTTTGAAACAAAAGAAGTGGATTTTTCTACAAATATTTCATGATAATATAGGAGATTGTGTAAAATTTTAAGGGTGTCAAAACTTTTTCCACTACTGTATTTACATTCGTCTACTTAAAAATGCACTGTTATTTAGAGTCTAGATTAGGGCTGCATGATATTGCCAAAACTTGTGATATTGGGTGTACAGCATTGTGATACCGAGAATATTGCGATGTTTCTCATTCACCTAAAGAAATACCAATATCATCTACTAAGAAAAATGTTCCTTAACAATGTTAAAATGATCCAATTGTTTATATGCTGACTCAATTATTTATAATTTAAGGCAATATACTGTACTACTACAATCAGTGACACAATTCTGTGGTAGAACCTGGTGATGCTGTTACCATAGACCCTAAACACAAACACAGTCAAATATTTGGTCATTTTATTCACATATAACAATGTGTAAATGAGGTGAATGTATTTCATAATATCTAAAATACCAGAGCACCACCATGGAAGAGCTTTAATTAAACTACTGTATATTCATTGATGCCTGCTTTGGTAAATACTGCATATAAAAATAAAATCTTGAAATATAAGTGTTCAGGCCTTGGACAAAGTTGTGTTCTGAAAATATTCACATCTTTTCAACATTAATAACATGTAAACTTACTTTCAACCAGCAGCAGTAGCACTACTTCAGTTTACATACCAGAAAAACTATCATGTTAGAGTGGTAGAGAAAACCACTCTGGTACCACATGGTGAGGAAAACAGAAAGATAATAATGAAAAAAAAAGAAAATCATTGCATGTCTTTGTGATATGAATATTGCACACTCCGTTATCACAAAATCAACATTTTTGTGATATATTGTGCAGCCCTAGTCTAGATTCATTTCCTAATATATGCAATATATTTCCTCATAATGTTGCAATGTTTTTACAGAATATGCAGTAAATTAATGTCATCTGATGAGAATGTCTAAAACTACCATCCTGAATAAGTTAGTTGTGTCTGTTTCTAATGAAGTGAACTTGATTGAGGGCTGTTCCTGGCTTGTTTTCATGCAGCGGCCTATCTTTGCTTATTTCCACACCAGCACACAGGCTTGTGATCTGCTGACCTTTGGAATTTCAGCTGTGGAGCAGAGCTCAACGCTGGCGCTTAGCAAACAACTTCTGTGTTTGAATGCCACGCTCGTATGGATATTTGATGTCTCCAGCTCCCCGCTCTCAATGTCAATATTTAACTGGAGCTCTATTTTTGGGGAATTCCCACTGCTGTGTTCTCATATACACAGTACAAATGTTTACTGGAAGGTGTTTGCAGGGATACAAAAAAAAAAATCTGTGTAAGAGTATCAAAAACATCTGAAAATGATGATACATTTGAGGCCGTGCAGTACAAAAGCTCTTGTTTTTTTTTTTTGCAGAGTCCTCTATCTGGCTCGACACTCGCACAATCCCTAATGTCAGACCCATTCGAGCCAGCATCCTCGGCCATCTGCACCGTGACTCATTTGACTGTCATTTCACGCCATTTATAGGATGTGTTTGGACGCTTCTGCTCCAGCCTCGCCCCGGGATAGCAGTCCTCTTCCTCCAGGCAGTGTCCCCTACTGGGGTGTGGCTTGAAGGCAGAGATTGGACAATGCTCGTCCAAAATCCCAACCCCCGCCACGTTCTTTGCATCATTACATTTCTACTGACCACCCTCCCCGCACACACACCCCCGAGGTTTGGGCACTAAAAGGAAAGGAAGGGGTGGAGAATCTGTCTCCCACCTCCCCTTTGTCTTTTTTGATCCCCCCTCCGGTTGCAGTCAATCTCTGCCAGTATCTTTTTTTCCTGATACAAACACAACAGACACAACAACTCATACCTCTGTCTGAATTCCACGCTCTCCTCTCCAGTCTTGTGATTATCTGGTGACTCTACTGTTCAGTCAGGTTCTTAAAGTCACTCTTATGGATTCATTGTTTTTTTTTTTACATTAAGCTCTATGTGTGTGTCTTTGCAGGTTAGAGGGCAGACGAAGCCAAACCTGAGTCCAGAATCCACTCAGTCGAATTCTGCAATGATCAGAGGCCACCTGACAGGTTAGTTCATATGTCCAGACATGTATTACTGGTTCTTCTGTGTACATTTAGCAGGAAATACCCCCCTGCAAAAACACTGTAAAAAAATACAAATTTAGCTTTAATATGCTTTATACTGAATGAAGTAGATGCTTTAGAGGTGCTGATTTTGTCATTATTAACAAAACATTTGCATTATAACCTAAACTTTACCAAGCACCAACATATAATGATAATTAAAGCTTTATACTTTTACACAAAAATTAACACTTAAATGAAATTGAGTAAAATTGCAAGAATTATGACAGGAAAAAAGATATAATAAATACAGTCACGGAAAAAAGGATTAGACCACCCTATGTTTTCTTCAATTTCTTGTTCATTTTAATGCCTGGTACAACTAAAGGTAAATTTTTTTGGTGAATATAATGTCAACAACAAAAATAGCTCATTAGAGTTTAATTCAAGAGCTGATATCTGTCCATTTTCCATGGTTTTCTTGATAATAACCAAAATGACATCAGTTCTTACATCAAAAATTATGGCACTGTACTGACAAAAACAGTGCCTTTCGACATTCCATGTTTTCTTTTCTGTCTGTTTTAGTCACATGATACACACAGGAGTTAGTAGTTAATTGCATAACCATT
>JAPTGZ010000015.1:30906299-30922221 GCA_029814645.1 Fowleria isostigma | reverse complement strand
ACAGACAGAAAAGAAAACATGGAATGTCTAAAAGCACTGTTTTTGTCAGTACAATGTCATAGATATTGATGTAAAAATTTATGTGATTTTGGTTATTATCAAGAAAACCATGGAAAATGGATAGATATCAGCTTTGAAAATAAACTACTATAAGATACTGTTGTTTTTATCATATTTGTCCAAACGAATGTATCCTTAGCTGTACCAGGCATTAAAATGAACAAGAAATTGAAGAAAACATAGGGTGGTCTTATATTTTTTCTTTAACTGTATTTATGATTGGTCTTCTTCTGCTCGACTGTAGCTAAACAGCCCAGTAAGTTTTCCATTTTTTAGGTTTGTGCTAGCGCTGGCACAGCTCCAGTGACACAGATCTAACTTTATGACACTAAGTTAAATGCAAAAACAAGGGATTAACAAATGACTGATGCCAATGACTGATACGGGCTGCCGATTTTCTTGGGACGACATTTTTTGGAGCCAATACTGCTTTTGCTCCCTCAGTTTACATCATAAAAATGACACAATGATGAATGTTATGGGTGTCACTTAAAAAAAAACATTATTGAACTTTAAGGAATATTTAACAAATAGTAATAGAGGTAAAAAGGTGAGGTAGTATATCGCCCGGCCGATGTATTGGTCGATCATTAGTGAAAACTACAGACCTGGTCAAATGAGTGAAGTTATAATTGCATGTTTAGTCTCAGAGAGCATAGTTTAGTTCTTCATCTTTTGCCCATTGCTGTGCGGCTGATGTCGAGGGTGACCTGTAAGAAACACAGCTGTGCAGACCATTTCACATTGCACATGATACAATTGGCATTGGAGGGATGTGATTACTGATTTGGTACAGAGGGATTTTCTCTTGTGCAGAAACAGTCTGTCCTACTTACAGAGACGCCACCGCAGCCTAACCTGCTGTTCCCAGCTGGTGCTGCTTTGAAATACATCCCTCCCCTCCTTCTCTTCTCCTCTCCTCACCTCCCATCTCTCCCTCTTCATCTCCCTCGCTCCTCCTCTTTGAGGTCTGTGCACAAAGCTCCGCCCCTCCTGCAATTCGCGCTCCCCCCCCGCCCCCGCCTCCGCTGCTCTTTGAGCTGTGTCCTCTCTGCGTCAGACGGCTCCATTCATGAAAAGTGTGACGTGAGCAGGTCTTCAGCGACCCGGTGACGCTGCCACCCACCCACTCACAGTCCAGGTGCTGCGGGAGTTGGAGGAATGTCTGCCGTTACCCAGCTTCTGTCGTCCTTTCTTTTTGTATTTTCAGCTCTTATTCTCTTTCCAAACTGTCAGTTTAGCCTTTCTCCACAGTTTTTTCTCTCATCCCCTACTCAGTGCTGAGAAAGGACCATGAATCTGAGCTCTGTCTGCTGTGAGTAATCTGCTGATGCTGTGTCTTTGCCTTACATCTGAGTGGGAGCAGTGGGACGTGGAGGCAGCTCTCTTGCTCCTTTACGATTCCTCTGCATTGGTATTTTTTTAATTATTATATGCAAAGTATATTTGCAAGGAGTCGTTCTTGTGTGTGTTCCTGGGGTGCTGTTCGTGTGCGGTCAGTGTTTGTTCTGGAGCAGTGCTGCGGGAGTGTGTTGAGCGGTCGTGCGTTGGTGCGTGCAGGAGCTATTTTAAGCTCAGTGGTGATGCTGCTGCTTTTTGATGCAGTACTTCTCTTTGCCCTCTGAAGGACAGGTTGAGATGGAGGTAAAGCTGTGGACTGGCATAAAAGTCACCCACACTTTTTCATTTTGCAGCTAAACAAAACAAAACAAAACAAACCCTTTGAGGCATGATAATGCAGTTGGTCAGAGATGACAGACTTTTCTGGGACACACGTGTTCTGTGCACAGCCACAGGCTGAAATCTGTTACGGTTGCTACAGTAGGCTACAGTTCAGTACATGCACAAACAAACACATTTTCTCTTTTAGCCTCTCATTTATCCTAGTTAACTGAGCCTCCCTGTCTGTCCCACTGCCTCTTTGACCATCTTTGACTTTTGCATCTTCATCCACGTCTTTATTTACTTGGTTTGGCTTCAGAAAAGCTCAGCGTGTGCCCACCTCTGTCCTCTGTTACTAAGCATGTTTATGTAACTGCACAGGATGAGTAGCCGGCAGCCGGGCTTTAGAGAATAGGAGGAGGAGGAGGGGAGGAAGGGAGAGCTCCATCCATCCATCTATGCATTCTCCACAGAGCTCTAAAATAAAGCCTCCATATTCATAAACATGAGGGGGTTGATATTCCCCTGTCTGACCTCAGCTGCTTGGGGTAATGGATTCAGAATCTGAATTTAGATGAGGTGCCTGATGTGTTTTTATAAGTAGTTTTTATAGTATGAACCCATGAGCTAATAGATGCACTAATGTGTATTGATTTTCCAGCTTTGTGCTATGGCAGAGCCTGTGTTCAGGCAGAAGAAAGAACATGTAGCACAACACCCACTTCCTCTCGTTAGACTTGCCCTATTTTTCCCATTTCGTTTTCATATTGCAGCCATTAAAATGGTGTCAGTCACAGCCAGTCTCCTGCAATATGTGCGTTTGTCTGTTGTGTCACTTTTTGTGTATCTGTCTCTGCTCGTCCCTTGTTGTTTGCGAGCCAGGCAGGCTGTCCCTATTAAAAGAGCACAAGGGGGATTGTTGTGGCAGCAGCTGCTCTAGTGTGCTGCGTTGTTGAGTGTGTGTGTGTGTGTGTGTGTGTGTGTGTGTGTGTGTGTGTGTGAGTGTGTGCGCTGCTGTCTCCTGGCCGTGCAGGGCAGACGGGCCCAGTTCACATGGAGCCGGCTCCTCTTGTGTCCTTTGTTGTCGCTCTGGGAATCTTTCCCGTTCCAGCATGGTCAGTACAGTATCAAGACGCAATAGCTGCAAAAAAAAAAAAAAAAGCGGTTTCTCTACCTCCTTTCTTTTGTATTTTCTCCTCTGTTTCCACACAATTCCCTCCATACTGCCCTCATTCTCTACCCTCTGTGTCCTGTTATATTCCCTCTAATCTGCTTACTTTCTTTACTTCTATCCCTGCCATTCTTTTCTCACTCTTTGCCCCATCGTCCCTTTCTGTCTGTCTGTTTACATTCATCGTCTCTCCGGATGGTTCTAGTGAGTTTTCATAAATAGGGCTCTTTATGGTCAGATATTGCCCCGAACAAAAGAGGGGAAAAAAGGTCCGCTCCACTGAAAAGACGGACACTGGGAAGCCTTGAGAGCTTGTAACAGCGGCGAGTAACACAGGAGAGATGCAGATTTGAGTCATTCAGGAAGCTGTATGGCCTGGATGCGGTGCTGGCTGCAGCTTCACTGAGAGTCTGCGAGAATGAAGCTGGAGGGGAGAGTGTGTGACGTGTTGATGGCGCACACTCTTTTCTTCAGTTATTTATTTTCTCCAATTCTGGCTGGTACCGGCTGAGGCTATTTGAGGAACAAGTTATGTGTGCGTGTTTGGAGTGCAAATGATTAACAGTCACATTTGCACTGATTTGCATTATAGTCTTATGAATAGGTCAGCTGAGATTTGTTGGTATTTAAATGTTTGGTCCAGGCTCTGTTGGGAAGTTGTACTGATTAGCCGACTGACTCCGATGACCCGACTCGGAGAAGCAGCTGATGACACTCAGTTGTTTATTGGGTGATTCTCTTTTTTTTTTTTTTTTTTGTGGAAACATTCATATTTTCATGATTCCCTCACCCTGATTTTTTTCTAAAATGTTCCAAATATTTGTAACAAAGTAATTTAATTATATGTTTAAGTGTTTATCATCATTTAAACATAAAGTAAATACATTTCAAATATTATTTTGTATTTTACACACCTTTTTGGTGACACACATGCTTAGTTTCATTGTGTCCCACAGTGCCATGTAATCGCCTTCCTCAAGAAATATAAGACATGAAATTATAAAACTTTTTTCTTTAATGATTTGATAGACTAAAGTTTTTTTTATGATGTGAAGGTGAAACTGTTTTTCTTATTTACTATTTTCTCAATTTTGCACATGTCCCAGTAGTAATTTTTCACCCTGTTATAATGTGCTTAATTGCCTTAAAAAAAAAACTACAATTCCATAAAGGACATTTACAGGAAGTGACATCATTTGTTTTTGGTGGGAATTTGATTGTGGAAACTGAGATAAGCTTCAAGTGTCACTCTCACCTTAGTTTTTTTTTTTGTTTTTTTTTAAATCTTAAACATGTTCTACCTGTATGGGTAACTCTTAAAGTGTCACCGTGTTATGATAAATTATGGGAAATGTTAATTCAGTAGAATTAAAAATAAAAAGATATTAGATTTTGTTATTAAAGTTGTGTTAATCTATTGAAGTTTAGCTAGCTAAATGTCGATCAGTTAAAGAACTACAGCTCGATTGAACAAAAAAAAATCCACCCTGTTATGTTCCCATTCCACCCTGTCAGGTTTGTAGACTTAACAGGGTGGAAATTCTAAAGAAAGAGCATTAATTCTTATTGTTATAATTAATTTATAGTGTCCTTAATTTCATATATATGTGTGTGTATGTGTGTGTATTCTAACATTAGGCTAAAAAATCAGGGTAAATGAAACATGGGGACATGAAATATTGCCTTAAAAGAGAATCACCATATTTTTACATTCATTCACTCCATAACCCAGATGAGCCCACCTGATAGTTTCTCCGTGGATTGAAACAGAAGTTTTGACCCATTTCTGTTTCCCCAGAACCACCACTCACCCAGGTAGGCAGGATGGGATTAGTGTTTGTGGCCTGCTTTCACTTCTAGCCGGCGCCAGGTGTTTAAGTCAGGCCAGGTGAGTCACCGACAGGAATCAGAATATGAAGAAAGACGGATTATAGTGAAACGTCAGACATGAAACGGCAGATGCCTGAACTCTGTGCCAAATTTTGTTTATTTTTCCGTTCCACTGCTGTGCCCGCACCAGCAGATTATTACTTTCACCCACCTACAGCAAGGCCAGCCAATCCCCTCTGGCAGGGCTCGTGGCCATGGTAGCAAGGGAAAGCTGATTTCGACATCAGCCCACATCCCGGCAATCAAATCAGGACTAGGCGGCCTCCTTGGCAGAGTGCAACAATAATAATAATAATAATAGCAATAATAACAGTCATAATAGTGATAATAATTTAAGTTTGTATCACATTTTCTGTGGGACCCAAAGACACGGAGATGGAGACGGGACATGAGGAAGTGGCACTGGTCATGATGGAGGGTGAGTTAGCGGAAGTTGTAGACCAGGGGTGTCAAACTCATGTTAGTTCAGGGGCCATATACAGCCCAATATGACCTGAAATTGGCCAGATCATTTACATAATAATATAACAATACATAAATAATGTTAATTCCAAAATATGCATGTCTAACTTCTATTGTTTTACAGTGAAAAAAGTACAAATATAATTTCAAAATGTTTACATCTACAAACTATCTTTCAATAAAATGTGAAAAACATAAAAAACCATGAACAAAATGAAATTTATCAAGAAATTTTTTTTTGCAATTTTAGCAGTTTATGCCATTATTTTGCCTCAGCTTCTCATGTTCACTACACCTTACAGATCACAGTGGATCTACAAATACACAAAACATTTAACAATAGGCAGAATATTGTTAAAATTGGATTTAATTCTTTTAAGAAATTTCAGTTTTTTCATATTTGTTTAGGTTATTTCCCAGTTTTTGTAAAAGGCTAGCCTGTATATGTAAACATTTTTGTGTAATTTTACTGTTTTTTTTTACACTGAAACAGAGAAAAATTTGCAGTTTTTATGATTTATACTTTATTATGATAGTATTTTACTGGTCTGACCCACCTTAGATCAAATTGACCTGAAGTGATTTCAACATCCTTGATTGTTAATATCTTCAGTGTAATTTTTGTATTTCATTAATTCATCCCGTGGGCCGGATTGGACCCTTTGGCGGGCTGGTTTTGTCTCCCGGGCCGTATGTTTGACACCCCTTTTTTAAACTGTACTAAACAAATGGTATCTGAATGTTATTTTTAAACTTGACCATGGATTGGTCTTTGCATTTGTCTGGATCGGTGTCTTTCATATGGCTTAATGTTTGTAGATTTCATAAGGTTGTTTATTCATGTCGGGAACAGCGGCCATCAAAGTCCACCGTCTGCATTGGCTGGAAACGGGTACAGATAGCAAAGAGCAACCGGTCAACTTTGACCCAGAAAGGCAGACAGTCACATGTGCCATGCAGACCAGGGAAACATTCAGCTTCCAGGCTTTTAATGATAAGTGTTTTTCAGTCTCCCATGTTCATTGAGGACATTTGAAGAAGTAGCTGCGTTTTACGGTTTGAAACAGGTATTCATCTACTCGGGATGAACTGATGGATTGGACCGATCCACTGGGCCCAGACAGTGACTCTGAAGGGTGACAGGGTTCGACTGTGGGTCTGTGATATGTCAGTCCATAGGTAAGGCTGCAACAGTGGTGAAAGTTTAATTGAGATATGCAGGTAATTGTGAGTTTGATGTCTTTTAATGATTATTTTGTGCCACTAGTATGGGATAAATATATGACAGTGGTGTATTTAGAAACATATGTTGAACCAAATAAAATAGAAGAGGCAATTGTTGGTGTTGAATATTGGAAGACATGAATAAAATACTTTTCCATTTGTCATTTGGAGCAATATTTAAGAGGGAGGAATTTAAATAAAAGAAAAATATCGAAAGCAAAGCTGGTAGTAACTGGCACCAATAACAATGTATTGTATCAAGATGAAGAGATACAATGAGGTATTTTTGGAAATAGTGTTGAAATATTACATACAGTTGTGGAAGAAATTATTAGACCATCAAAAGTCATCAAAAACAATGGTTATGCCATCAAGTAGTAATTCCTGTGTGTATCATGTGACTAAAACAGACAGAAAAAACCCGGAATGTCTAAAAGTACTGTTTTTGTCAGTACAATGCCATAGATATTGAAGTAAAAACTTATGTGATTTTGGTTATTATCAAGAAAACCATGGAAAATGGATAGGTTATCCGCTCTGAAATTAAACTCTTATGAGCTATTTTTGTTGTTTTATTAAAATGAACAAAAAATTGAAGAAAAGATAGGGTGGTCGAATTTTTTCTTTCCGCAGTTGTATGTGTTAACTTCATTCATTTGTTTTTATACAAGTGAATAGAAGTGATTATCAAACTTAAACAACATCATTTTGGTAAGATCAGAATTTTATGTATTCTAATTAGGGCTGTACAATATATGTAAAAATATTGTTAAAATATTATTATCGCAAAGATGCGCAATATTTTTTTCTTTTTTTTTATTAACCTTGTGTTTTATATGTCATCGGGTACCAGAGTGGTTTTCTCTACCACTCTAGCATGATAGTTTTTCTGCCATAAAAACTAAAATAATGCTACTGCTGCTGGTCGAATGTAAGTTTACATGTTATTAATGTTGAACAGATGGTTTATTTTATTTTTTTTATGCAGTATTCACCAAACCAGGCAAGCAATGGAATATAGTTTAGTTAAAGTTCTTCCGCGGTGATACTATCACTTTTTAGTTATTATAAAATACATTCATGTCATTTACACATTGTTATGTGTAAATAAAATGACCAAACATTTGACTATGTTCATGTCTGAAGGTCTATGGTTCAGCATCACGAGGTTCTACCACAGAATTGTGTAATTGATTGTAGTAGTGCAGTATTTTGTCTTAAATTATCAATAATTGAGTCAGCATACAAACATTTGGATCATTTTAACAAAATTAAGGAACGTTTTTATTAGTAGATGAAATTGGTATTTCTTTAATTGAATGAGAAATATTACAATATTATTGTGATCACAATGCGGTACACCCAATATTGCAAGGTTTGCCAATGTTGTCCAGTAGTACTAATTACTTTGGGACTAATATTAGCAATCACAGATTCAGTATTTTGTCAGAATGGCATTAGACATACATTAGGTAAAATTTTTCCCTCTTCCTTTAAAGTTGAAAACCATAATATATATTATACTTACTAAAAATGCCCCAAACACTACTTTGATGCATTACCTACTCTTCTTAATAAAATACAGATCTATCCATTCCACCTCTGTCACAGACTTTGTGTACAGTACAAAGACCTTTGGGTTTTTGGCTTCTCCGCATTAAAGCATCATGTGAGCGAGGTTGTGACTGGTAGCAGAAGGTCAGGATGGATACTGTGTTGACATGGAAACGTGTGAATGATGAGGTGGGATGGGAGGCTAAATTGGTTCTTTGTTAGTGGCACAGCTGTCACCTAAAGGGAGGTTCCCCTGTGGGGCCCAGCGGGGCTTCCCTTAATGAGGCGCAGAGTGATGGAGACACAGATGACGATGCTGCTGTGGTTTACGAGGACGAGGCTGAATCCGATGCACTGGTCTGCATATATTAAAGCTTTATCATTTGTTTCTCTGTCTGCTTGTATTTGCTACATTAAGACGTTGTGGGAGGCGGGTGGAAAACACAATCTCAACAACCATATTGCTGAGTGGCAAAAAACAGCTTTCCCTGGTGGATTGCTGGGAGTAGTGGGATTATTGGATCCTTCCTGACACGCCCCAGGCACGTGTGTTCTCTGAACCTGATCCCCCTGCACCACCAGCTGCTGCACACACACACAAACACACACCCACACACAGTTACACACACATCCGAATGCAGCGGTCATACAGCAAAACCAGTGACTTTCTCCTCCAAAAACACATCGTCTATAATGTATGGCGCTACTGGTGAGTGACACTAGGTCGCCTTTATGATGGACAGAAATGAAAGGAAGTGTGTGGATGGTCTATGGAGGGGGTAGGGCTGGCGAGGGTCTGTGTTTGCACAGGCTTGTCTCTAGAGCCCTGTAGCAGGATTAAAGGATCAGCCCCTGATAATTTCTCCCCCCCCCTCGCCCCATCTCACTCCATCTTTAGCTCCATCTTTATTTTATTCATTCTGGTGGATATCTGCTTTTTTGTCCTTGTCTTGAGTGTCTCCCGCCGCGTTATGCATACATCTAACACCTTTTCCTGACGGTCAGTGTGTCCTTTTTCCCGGCCGTGGCTGCTTACGGAAAGTCCTGTAAATAAATGACTGTGTAAATGAACCCTGGGTCCTTCTTGATCAGGCGCAGACATTATTCATGGGGTTGTATGCCCATAGAGATCTTCCATTAGAGATTAATGGGAGAGGAAGAGGTCTGTTTCCTATTGTTGGTGTCAGATATATAGATGCATACTCTCAGTTCAGATTTAGAACATTTGCATTAGAGAGTGTTTCAGATTTTCATCTTGTGGGTAATAGTCATTTTTTTGGTCATTTTCCTAGAAGCATTTGATTTGGGTTAAAGAGACATTTAAATTTCAGTCTTTGTGTGTTTCTGCTCAGGAAAGACTGCTTTTAATGCTGAGAAATAAAAAAAAAAAAAAAAGAACATAAAACATGCAGCGTATTGATAAAATAACTATTGTATAAATAAAATGATAATCAGAAATCAATATCTCAACACAAAAATTGGACTTTTATTGCAAAATAGGAAGAAATGAATACATTTTTGTATGAGTCTTATTATGTAACTCTTCAGTTCATCTCCTTATAATGTCCTGGAGCATTCTGATTCATGGTTGACCTTTGACCGCTTACTCAGAGCTCCTATTATTTTAGCACACAAGCTTGGGATGCTGTGATTAAGCTATAGATAAAAATAACATCCATTTTCTGAAGGATAAAGGAATATCTAGACCCCAAAGTGTGATTTCTATGCCATTTTCTTTTTTTTTTCTTCTTTTTTTAACTTTATTTTAATTGGCATTTTTTTTTTACATTTTTTATTTTTATTGTTTATTTCGAGCTTATGCACTCTATGTATACTTATTATATACATGTCAGTATCTGTACACAGATACACAAAGAAGTTGCTGTAAACACTATATACATAGAGAATTTTACATAAACAATATGCATAGAGAAATATACATAGAGAAATGTACATATAGAAATATATAAATAGAAATATACACAGAGAGGAAATTGGTTGTACCATTTTGTGTACACAATGTACATAATACATGAATATATACGGCCATGTACTATTAAGATACAACCCTAATAACACAAAAGGGAGTGAGAAGAAGTAAAACCTATTTACTCCAACCCCCCAGTTTTATTGCTTAAACTTTTGGTTGCAATTATATCACAGATATTAGCTGTAAACATGCATTAGTACACCAAAACTAATGTTAACACAATGTACAGGACACAAATATACTCAATAAAGAGAAAACAATACTAATTCAACACAACAGATTACGAGCACTGAAATGAATAATTTTATAAAAACTGAAAAGAAATTTAAATATATCTAATACATTATGTTGATAAATAAAATAAAAAGTACATGACAATCAAGGAACAAAACGCATGAGGAAAAGTAAGAAAAAAAAAATATTGCTTTGAATTTTATATGGCGCAAACATAAGGGACATTTGGGATACACTGACCATAAAAAAAACTTTGTGACTAACAATTGGTTTTAGAAATGTGACGATGAAGTGAAAATTGTCTGTTTTTCCCATTTATCTTGACATTGCTCTTCTTGAGTCTTTAATGGGTCAGATTCTTCATCTAAAATATTCCATTTAAAAATTTGTAGCCAATCGTTAGTTGTAGGTGGTTCAAACCTGCACCATGTTTTGGTAATAGCCTTTTTACAGGCTGATAATAGTATTGTAACAAATATCTTTTGTTATTGCATTATTACCAATTAAATATCTGAAATACATCACCGAACATGTTTTAGGAATTGAATAATCGAATAGCTTAACAGTTGTTGACATTATCCCAAAATAATGTAAGTTTAGGACATAACCAAAATGCATGTGCATTATATCTAGACCATTTGCTTATTTATTTATTTAAATTATTCTAGTTACATATTTTTCCATGATTTTGTGTAATGATGCTCATAAATACACTTATATATAAGTAATTTTTAAGCTTTATCAGCTCTATGTGTATATTCTCAGGTTCATGCCGGTAAACTTATTGAACTCACAAATAACATATGAATAAATGATAAACTATAAGCTTGAGTTTACTTTCACACTATCTGACCAACTTCATCCACCCACCGCAGCCCACGTCAGAAGCCCAGCTCTGAGAATTGTCTGTGGGGTGGAATTACAGCACGGGCCTCTACTCGCACAGCTCGATTGTCTCGGCTGTGGAAGGGACGGATTTATTGGATACCTGAGAGAGCATTCTCTCCTTCCCCTGCACTCTCAGCAACCTGCTTAGAGACAGGCCTGCATTATAGATGAGCTTCTGGCAGCCACTACACTCTCACAGCGCTCAGGTTACCCCCAGTAGATACACACAGATACAGTACATGCATTCGCATAAACATGTACGCAGCGTCCGTCCGGACCGGCAGTCTGATGAGCATAGAGTGCAGCTGTGACCATTTCCAGTCCGAAGTCCTGTCAGGAATCTTTAATTGCATACCGTTTTCCTCTATTTTTTTTTTTCTTTTTTAAATTAATTCTCTGGTCATGAAAAAGGCCAAGTGACAAATGCATGATTAAACACACATTGTGGTCTGCAATCCAAGCTGAGTTCTGCAGCAAAGTTACATGCATCAGAAGGGTCAGGGCCTCACTGTACTCAGATCTGTGTCAAGTGAAGGGTCAGAACATCCAGAAAGCAATGTACAGTCACTGAAAAAAATTATCAAACCATCAAAAGTCATCCAAAATAATGGTTATGCAATCAAATACTAACTCCTGTGTGCTTGATGTGACTAAAAAAGACAGAAAGGAAAACATGGAATGTCTAAAAGCACTGTTTTTGTCAGTACAATGACATCGATATTGATGTAAGAACTTAACACTGTAAAAAAGAAAAAGTTGAGAAAATGTTAAATTTCAAGGCAACATGATGAAGAGATTTTTGAGTTTTCTCAACTTTTGCAATATGTTGTTGACTTAACTAAGGTTTTTGAGTTCTGACAAGTTGGCTCTTGTTCAGCCAGTTAAGATAATCCCTTAAGGCTGACAAAGAAATTCTTGCTTCAATACCATGTATTTGTACCTACATCAAATGTAGATTTTCTTATTGAATAAACATACAGGTTTTCTTTATGAATCAAGAAAAATTTATATAACTGTAAAAGGACACTGAATAAAACAAAGACTACAGCTGATTGTTATCTGAAATATTTATTGTGTTTAACAGTGAACACGGGTTAAGTAGTTTTCTATAGAACACCGTCCTTAAAGATAAGTGAAGACAGAGGAAGAAAGTGGGATTTCGACTAGAATGAACAAAGCCACTTTGACTCAGGGTGTTTTAAGATAACGGCTCCAGGAGCAGGTGTTCTGGGTGATGGAACCTTTTACCCCGTTGGTGGAAGATGCTTGGACATACCTGTGTGTCCTGGCTGCTGTGTGACATTTTAAGTAGGTACTATGACAGTTTTAAATGTTGAATATGTGTAGGTTGCCTTCTCCATTAATCTACAACCTACTGCACAATACTCCTCAGAATCAAATTTCCGTATCATTTTAAGTTAATTGAATTAAAGGTTGGTTAAAACTTCCCTGTGTGGACTCCAGCTGGAAGCAGTACAGCCACAACGAGACCTCAAAAAAGTGCCAACTCAGAAAGGTACCTTTCGAGTTATCAGAACTGTTACCCCTTGTATTGAACCCCAAATTAAAGATATAAGTATTAACAACTCACCTAATTGTTTTGGAGCACACAACTGGCTTGATTTATTGTGCTAATTAATATTATTGTTGTAAATGTCAGTAATTTATATTTTCAAGGTTTACCAACTTAAATTACTGTTTACTTTTTTACAGTGTATGTGGATTCTGGTTATTATCAAGAAAACTGTGGACAATGGTTAGATATCAGCTCTTAAATTAAACACTTATGAGCTATTTTTGTTGTTATCATTATACTTGTCCAAACAAATTAGCATTAAAATGGACAAGAAGTTGAAGAAAACATAGGGTGGTTTAATACATTTTTTCTGCGATACTACGGTAAATCTAGCTTGTCACATCTGGAGTCATGAAAACTTCCACGTCACACAGGGCCACCTCACTGCCCTCCCTGCATCTCCTCCCTATGTGGACTTTGCTCTCCTGTTTTGGCTGTACACACTGTACTCCCTCTCTGTATCGCTATCTCCATATGTCCCTGATTTTTCTATATTCTACCGACTAGACTGGATTTGTACGGCCGTGTTCTGACATATCCTATGGGGGGCAAAGAGGGGTCATCAGTAAACCAATTTATTAACTGCTTGGTGCGCCGCTTTTTTGCCGTAGTTGTTTGCCGTGTAACGTGCACAGCAGACTGTGGATAAATGGCCATCTGCTCGTCTGAAAACGCAGACTATGCTACAGTTGTAACAAACTGAAGCCTGAGTGCAAGTTTCAAACATTAGATTTTGTCATCTCCCAGTGGCGGCAACAAAAAAAAGCATGCGGTTCAAAAGAAGTAACAGGGGAAGAACGTGACACCGTGACAAACAAAATACTAAACACCGTCTGTACACCGAGTCTGACTTGTGCTGAAATGTTTTCCTACTATTAAAAGACCAAAACCAAGTAATGACTCTATTATTAAGCTGTTGCCCAATCCTGATAAATCTCTTTGACTCGTCCAGAGAACCCTTCCTCCCACTTTGTCTTTGTGCGGAAATGCTCACTAACAAAACCAAATGTGTATTAATATGCATATATAATCATGGGTGGAAATTATGGGGGACAAGGGGTGTGGACCTCAGTATGTCATTGTAAAACATTATTATATCCCTTTAAATAATGCAATAATATGCATAGAAAGCAGCAAAAAAAGTATGTGGTTAAGTTAGAAAAGATTGTGTTCTTCCCTTATTTTTATTTTTTTAAGTAAGAACTTTATTTAACAAGTTCACAAGACACAACTACTTTTAGTGTAAAATTTGTGAAGTATGCCAAGGAATTAATAAATAAATAAAGGATAAACTCAGATAAAGCAAGAAAATATTGTAAAACTTGAATAGTAACAATAAAAATGTGTTATATTATTTTTTTTTTTTGGTTTCCATTATTATAGGAAGGATATATTGTTTGTTTATAGTTGTTACAGCCACCTCAGTGAAGCTTGAATTAATGTAGATTTTGAGTTTATGAGTTTCTGTCATAATAAAATTCAAGGACTCTTTACTGTAAGGATCTTTTTATAATGTGGGAGCAAAAAAACTGCAGGGGTTTCTGAGAGTGTGTCCATCGTGGTTGACCTCCAGTAAGACTGTAATTCAGAAAAGTCAAGTTTTAACAAAGGATGTACCCAGGCTGAATGTTTTTTGTTGGTTATCATTAAAATCGTGTTTTTTTTGTTTTTTTTTAGATTTGCAGATCAAGAGAAATGAACATTTTCACAGCTTGTTTCTGTATTAGCAGAACAAATCTCTAAAAAAGCTCAACCAAATGTTAGTTACCAGTAGAAATATGATATTAGTTTATTATTAATTCATGTAGCCCTTATTAGTCTGCTTTCATCCAGCCAAACAACAGGAAGTGAACTGTTTTCATTCAGTCTAACTGCCTTCTCAATATGGGTTATGGAACAGTTTTTATTGTCTCGCTCTTTGGTTTATTTTCTCAGTTTTAGTCTTTTTCTTTCTTTGTTCATTTGTCCTATTTTTATGTGTGTTCATCACTATCTCAATTTTGTTTGATTTTCTATTCACTTTGTTGATTAATTGTTCTGTTTTTTGTTTTTTTCGTCATTATTCTGTTCGTTTTTTGTTCAGTTTCTTGATTATTTTCTCAATTTTTGTCCATTTTCTTGTTTTCTTTTTGTCCTAATAGTCTCCGTTTTTGTTAATTTTCTTGTTTATTGTCTGTTTATTTGTTGTGTCTTTCACTATTAAATAGCAATAAACAAAACAAGGTCAATCATTCTTAAACACACTATTTTGCAATGTGAGTAAAATACATAAAAGTGGTATATGTGTTTTAATTTTCAGCAAAGAAGTACAGTTTATTATGATTTTTTTCAATGTTTGAGCCCCAGTCAGATGATACTACATTTCTTTTTTTGGTTTTGAGGTGTAATATTTTGAGATCAGCTGGTAAAAAGGCAGGTTTTCTATCCCCATTAAAACTCATAAATCATGACTCATTTCCTTTATATGCACAACTTTACAATCACTCTTTAATAGTTTATCTCCTCAACAACAGTGATTTGTAGTTTTGAACCTTGTACATTCTCTGAAATGCTACTTTTTTTTCGGATTTGCCATTATGTTTGCCTCTGCGTGCCATCTCCGTTTGCATTAGCCACTAGTGAATCAGTCACTTACTCTGTTTACACTCATTCCATTTAAGGAAACTGTGGCCCTTCCTTGAACTTCGTCTTGTGTAACACTCTGCAGATTAAGATGATATTGATTTTCTCCTGGTGTTGAGCAGCTTGTATGTTTACTTCCTGTTCCGTCGGCTTCGGGCCTATGGCGGCCGGGGTGGGGTGAGGGGGACAGGTCTGCTGGTTAAGCATCGAGGAAAGCTGTGTGTGCCAGATGTTTCACTCTCACTAACAGTAATACATAGCGAGACTTTTAATCCATGCTATACTGTATATAGAGAACATAGCAAAGCCGTTTATAAAGCTATTTCCGTCAGGTTTCCCGGAATTGTATTGTTTGTATGTACTCGGCGGTTTTAATTCATCAATTCTGTTATTCAATGATTTAACCCGTAAAGATCCAGCGCTACTTTTGTGTCAGTTCCCGAATAAAATTTTCTCTATATTTAAGCTTTTTTAACCATAAAGACCCAAACATCCACCATCTACCTAAACCATCTACTGATAGAAACCAGTTGATCCACTAATACATGCAAATAATTGGTGTAAAATACAGTTATTCATCTGTTCATGG
>JAPTGZ010000015.1:30885254-30899899 GCA_029814645.1 Fowleria isostigma | reverse complement strand
TGTTGTTATTATTATATTTGTCCAAACAAATGTACCTTTAGTTGTACCAGGCATTAAAATGAACAAGAAATTGAAAACATAGGGTGGTCTAATAATTTTTTCTGTGACTACGTTATTTCTCAGTTTTCTTTCAATCTCACTTTTTCCTTCTTACAGACAAAACCTTTGCCCAAAGACAAAAACTTATTCTCTGATTAATGTCATTCACATGTTTCCAGATATGTGGGAGGTTCCGTTTGAGGAGATTTCAGAGCTGCAGTGGCTCGGCAGCGGCGCTCAAGGAGCCGTTTTCTTGGGCAAATTCCGCTCAGAGGAGGTGGCCATCAAGAAGGTGCGCGAGCAGAAGGAAACAGACATTAAACACCTGCGGAAACTAAAACACCCCAACATCATCAGCTTCAAGTAAGCCCCAGACCGCTAAACCTGACAGCCCTTGGGTTGTTATGATCTGGATCTGAAGCTTAATGAGTTTTCCTGTGGTTTTCGACACAGGGGCGTGTGCACCCAGGCTCCCTGTTACTGCATCATCATGGAGTACTGCGCCCAGGGCCAGCTGTACGAGGTGCTGAGGGCGGGGCGCAAAGTGACCCCGAGGCTGCTGGTGGACTGGGCCTCGGGCATCGCCAGCGGCATGAACTACCTACACCTCCACAAGATCATCCACAGAGACCTCAAGTCCCCCAAGTGAGTCTCCTTTTCCTGCAGCGCTTAAGGACGAGAATATAATACCTGAAGACCTTTAACCTTACTACCACGTGATCGAAGTACTGAGATTTTTAGTCGTTCAGTTTGCTTTTGGACTTCATTTTTATTAATTTTGTTGATTTATTTTGCACATGCATAACATTTATCAAAGACATAATAAAACGGTAAAGGTCCAGTGAGAGGCAGAAAGACTAAAATGACTTGTTTTAAATCCCCTACCTTATAAATACATAAACATTATAAAAGTTATGAGACTTCCATAGTCCATACACATTCAGAATTCATTAAAAACAGAAAAGCAATTTTAAAAAATTTATATATCAATGTGATACCATAATTGATTTCCTTAAATATTTTTTAAAAGATCTCTCTGGTGCGTTATTTCTAAGAACATGTGAAAATTGTCTCCACAAGTTACACCCTCTATACCCAGTACAAAACTGAGCTCTTGATGTGACACATTTAAGCAAATGAAAATGTTTTTGATGAGTATTGTATCTATGAACTGCAGTATTGGTGTAAAATACAAATTGAAATCCTCAGGCAATGTTCTTTGATTATACTGAATTTTATACATACAAATTTGATAGATATTAACATAAAAAATATTAAGTAAATTTAGTTTGAGGAAAAAAATTGCAGAAGAGGTTAGTGGCTTAGAATGGGTTCAATTCGAACAAAGCACTTTTGTGAGATCAATACTATATTTAAAGTTGATGTGAAAGTGCTTGCCCACTATATTACAATAGGAAACATGGATAAATTAATCTGTAATACAATCCAAGTATACATTTTAAAACAGCATGATGACTAACTTTTCTTATAATGCCAAGTGATTTATTTATTTTTAGTCTCCCAGTCAACGTGCTCTTTCCAATTTAGGTTCTCAGCTACAACAGCACCCAGGAACCTTGGGATTGAGACACCAGCTATTTCGACTGAAGCAATGTTTGGCTTATGCCTAGATGAAAATGTTTTTTGTTTTTGTTTTTTTACCACAAAAAAATGATATAGACTTTTTTTTATATTTAAAGCTAGTTTTCTACTCCTGAACCATTTGTCGTATGCAGATCATCCCACATTGGCTTGGTTTATAAGTGCATTAACATTTGAATGAGATATAACTAAAGTGGTATCATCAACAAACATTTTGGTTTTAGGAACTTTAGTTTTATTTTAATTAATCAGAAAGTTTTAGTTTGTTTTGTTTAGTTTTTCAGATGTCATGTGGAAAAAACTTCATTTACAGAAGCAGAAAACCATTAATTATTAAAAGCCTCATATCGTGCAAAGACAATTTATTCTTGAACATCATGAATTATTAACATTGTGTTTCATCGATCGCAGTAGTTTTCAATTAGGTTTGAGTCCTTATTTTTTTCAGTTCGTTTAATATTTTTCCCACTGCTAATTCAAGTCTTAAACATTATCACCCCAGGTAATGTAATTCTGTGTATTTTCCGACCCCTAAAATCCGACCTTTCAAAGGACCATTGACGCAGCATCCTCATTTATAACAGTGTTGAATCACTATATAAATACATTTAAATGAAGTCATCCTGACATGCCAGGCAGTACAGCATGTTCGGCTTCTTTATCGCTGTTATGCAGCAGCCCGTGGGTGCTGTGACCACAGTCTTAAAGGTGAACTGCAAAGCTCAGTAAACAGCTCAGCAGCCTTGTTAAAGATTTGTTCGCCTACAGCAGCAACAACAATCCAGCCTTTTCAGCTGTGACTACTATGACATTAGCTGAAATGCCATTCTCAGAATTAATAAAAGCCGGTTGTTCCTTCGTGTAAGAGTGAGACACAGTGTCCTGTCTTATCCTGCTCATCCTGGCTCGTCCTCTCGTACACTGTAGCCCTGTCTCTCTGATCAATATCATCACGCTGCAGCAGTACCAAACCCTGTATTAGTCAGCAGAATGATAGCCGGCTGAATGTGCTGGAAAGGTCAGAGTAATTCTCCTAATGGGCAATTCAGATGCAGCCGTTTCCCTTGGGTAGAGTGCAGATTTTAATGCTGGAAGATTAATTTTAAATGCTAAAAATTTGCTTTTCAAACCAGTGGAATGTCATTTAACTCAAGTCTCCTAATCTGGATTATGTTGATCTGGGTTTATAATAACCAGACCCACTGTAAGGTCACTGCATTCGGCAAAATTCTGCTGTGGGCTTTTACTGATCAGTAAACGAGTGCTTCTATGAAACTGGTCCCTAAAAGCAGGACAGAGGGGCTAAAAATTCAAACCAGATGTAGACTAGTGTTATGAAGCAAGTTTGGAAGCACACTGAGTCTGTTTTTTTTTTTTTTGTTTTTTTTTAACCAACATTCTTTTTATTATTTTCACACATAACAAGAAATTACAATTGCATGTGTTGAACAAACAAATCAAAATAATCCCACTCCCACTTTGGGTCTTTAAAAATAAATATGTACTGAGGTAAAAGAGAAACTATTTTTCAGACAAAACATATTTTTTAATTTTTTAAATATTATTTTAACACAAAAATTTGCATGTAACATGGTAAAAAGGACACAAAGATTAGATGCTACCACTGTTTTTTGAATATATTTTTAGTCTGTCACAGGAACATTTTGGGACTCTATTATTCACAATATATATATATATATTATATTCACAAAAATAGAAGCTTTTTATAAAATCACTTGCAATTTATTTGTGTTTAAATGGGCAGGTTCTGCATGTAACATGAGTGGACACGATGGTTACACACGAAACCTGGAATGAGACTGAGATTCATGAAAAACCCACGTCTGATTAGAAAAATCACTAGGATCGACAGTTTTAACAGTGTCTTTCGGTATATACGACCATTTACAGAATTTCAGATCAAATGCACTGACACCTAGGTAGGTTTTTGTCCCAGTTTTGGTTCTCAATATTTTATTAAGAATTCATTAATTTTAATGCTGTGGTGGAATTTAAAACATTGGATGCTGTCTTTGGGGGGATTCTCCCACTCTTATTTTTATGCGTCATATAGGGTATGATTCTTTTGTTTATGTATGATGTGACCCCATCCCCTGTTGCTTTTGTTGTTATGGCTGTTTTTGTCTAAGACAGCACTGTTTGTTTTTTTGTTTATGTGCTTGTCTGTGCTGGTTTGTGTTTATGAATATTTGGCGGTTTTTAATGACATGTTGTATCTGTGAAGGAACAGAAACTGTACTTTCATTACACACGGCATAATCTTCCATTTATATCTCTCCAGCCTCTCACTTTATATTTGTATTGATTGTATGATTTTTGTTTGTTTTTATTGTATGAAAAAATGTATTAATTTTGGGATGGCTCAGAGCAAGAGTATCTTTTTTTTTTGCATTTACCTGAGGTCATTATTAGGTACATCATGGGCGAGGGGGATATGTCTAAATTTCTCTTTTATTATTGGGTTTAAAAAGCTGGCAAAGTGCCAATACCAAAATGAACCCAGTTTCACCCAGATCTATGGTTTTTTTTTGTTTTTTTTTGTGTAGTGTGTTGGTCACCCACAACGACACTGTGAAGATCTCTGACTTTGGAACATCCAAAGAGCTCAGTGACAAAAGTACCAAGATGTCATTTGCGGGTACGGTGGCCTGGATGGCTCCAGAAGTAATAAGAAACGAGCCTGTGTCTGAAAAAGTAGACATCTGGTGAGTACAAATAGTCTAAAGAAACACGAGAAATATCAGATATGTACAGTGTAATTTAGATGTTGTCTGGTTTGAAGTGGAGAGCAGTTTGATCTTTATCTGTCACGTGTTGAAGTAACTCGACCCGTCCGTCTAAACTTGTGTCCTGCAGGTCATTTGGCGTTGTGTTATGGGAGCTGCTGACCGGAGAAATTCCCTACAAAGATGTGGACTCCTCTGCCATTATTTGGGGTGTCGGCAGCAACAGTCTCCACCTTCCTGTCCCTTCAACCTGCCCAGACGGCTTCAAAATCCTCATGAAACAAACATGGTGAGTGACAATAAAATATTACATGTTCGATATTTTCTGATCTCCCGTGAAACGATAAAGTATTGGCAATATACTTAGAGTAAATGCAGCTTTTACACCTCTCGGACAGTTCAGATGTACAAATTAAACAACTCTTTCTCGTCTCAGGCAAGGCAAACCACGGAACAGACCGTCATTTCGGCAGATCCTCCTCCATCTTGACATTGCCTCCGCTGACGTCCTAGGAGCCCCTCAGGAGACTTACTTTAAATCACAGGTCTGTTTTACGACTGCACAACACACAAAGACATATTCAGTTTTTACAAGGCACACAAGTGTACGTTTTCTGCAGTGGTGGGTATAAGTAAATATTTAGTGTTTTTATTCCGGTGTTGTATGCAAGCAAAAATATACTTCTTGCACATTTACAGTACTGTTCAGAAGTCTTCATCCAGCCGTAGCAATGGTGTTTTTACATGGTTGTAATGAGCATAATATCTGTTAATTTAAAATAGCTAAAAATACAACTAGGAAATTGAGGGAAATATTATGCACAACATTTAAAAAATTACAAAAAAATATAAATAGACACTCAATATTTCATGTGATTTGCTCTCATGACAAAATTAGCTCAAATAATAACAGGCATGGGATTTTTTTCAATGAAACCTGGTGTAAAACACTACAATATTAGTTCAGAAAATCTCATATTGTCTGTGCAGAAGAGTTCAAGACACTGGAGCACAAAGGAAGGTCACACTAAAAACTAGATACTTGAGTTTTTTCTGAAATTCTTGTTTTTAATCCTGTTCTATATTTCAGTTGTATCTTGTTACAGAGACTGAGAAATGCAAATGTACAATGTACCCAAATATAATTATACTCTTGTGAAAAGTAAGATGGCCTAAATCTATAGCACAGTACTTCATATAACTTCATACTTCTACTCAACTATGTCTCAGAAGCAAATATTGCACTTTTCTCTCCACTCTATTTTTCTGACAGCTTTAATTACCTTACAGATTACTGTGTTTATCTCCTCCCACTCCAGTAAAAAGATGACTTTGAAAGACTATCATAAACTGAAGGAATATTCCCCTCCTTTATAAGCCAAATAAACCGAAGCACTAAATTACATAGTCATGAATTTGACCTGTTTGTCTCATGTCAGGAAAAGTTGACAAATATATAATGATCATACAGAATATGAGGCATTGCTGTGGATTAAATTACCCAACAGAATATAAATAAACTAAACCTAAAATGCAACATTACACTTTTATTTCATCAGTAAAACCAAAAACATATAATTGCAAAGTACTGACAGGTACCATTTTACTGCACAGTATTTTTACTTTTACGTTAATAATGCGTATATTCTGGTCATTCAAACATAGCTCTGAGGTTAAACCATCTGATTTGTTTCTGATTCGTCATTTCGATTGTCTTTGTGTTCCACCTTGCAGTCCGAATGGAGGGAGGAAGTGAAAAAACATTTTGAGAAGATCAAAAGCGAAGGCACATGTATCCACAGGTTGGACGAGGAGCTGATTCGACGCAGGAGGGATGAACTCAGGCGAGTCAATATTGTAAACGTTCTTCATATGTCATATGATCGGGGGCGTGCAGTTTATGCCTTCGAGTCAAACACTGACAAAATCTTCAGACAACAGATTACAGTCATCATCATTCTTTTCAATTTCAAATCTTAAGTGTTTCAGTGTTAATTGGAGAGGTTGACATTTCCTCTTCTTCTGCGTTTTCAGGCATGCGCTGGATATCCGAGAGCACTACGAGAGGAAACTGGAGAGAGCCAACAACCTGTACATGGAGCTCAGTGCCATCATGCTGCAGCTGGAAGTCAGAGAAAAGGAACTGATGAAGTATGTGGATTCACGGTTTATCGCCTTCACTGCTGAACTGGTCCTTCCCACATTTCACTGCATTTTAGAAAACAGTTTTATTTCAAGTAGCCACATATTAAAAATCATGAGAGTGGCTCACGGTTGACAGTTTACGGTGATTTCAGCTCTTTAGAAGAACAGAGTAAAACAAAATCTGTCTCTTTTGAGGCACTATGGTTTACAAAAGTGCATTTCTTTAACATCTTAACCAGGGGTTTCAATATGGCCTGGGGGCCAAATCTGGCTCATGGGATGAATTTGTGAAATGCAGAAATGACACTGAAGATACTAACAATCAAGGATGTACAGACCAGTATAATCTACATTGGGTCAGACCAGTAAAATATCATAATTATCTATAAATAATGACAAACTTTGTTGTTTTAGTGTAAAAAAATTAAAATACATGAAAATGTTGGCACTTCTAAACTATTTTTTCACAAAAAAATGTGAGTAATCTAAAATATGCATTTTTACCAATATTTTGCCTGTTACTAAATGTTTTGTGTATTTGTAGATCCACTGTATTCTGTTAGTTGTAATGAACATGTGTAAATGATAAACTGAGGCAGAATAATGTTAAAATTGCACATATTTTTCTTAAGAGATTTCAGGCCATTCATGTTATTCACATTTTTAAAGAATAGTGTGTAGATGTAAACATTATTATAAAGTCATTTTACTTTTTTCACTGTTATTATTTTACTGGTTTGACCCACGTCAGATCATATTGAGCTGAATGTGGCCCCTGAACTAATATCGATTTTGAGACCCCTGATCTAAACTAATTCCCAGTACTTTGTTTTGGCGTCATGTACATTTTCCACTCAAGTCTAATTCCACTAAGTCTCAGTGAGTTTCTTTGTCTTGATCTGTTGCCAATTCTTTGACCTATTTCTTCACTCATCAGGATTTCCTCTCTCCTCAGAGTAACTGCTGTGTGTATTATCTGTTTCCAAAAATCTGACAAAATGGAAAGGACGATTGTTTTTGCATATAAGCAGGATAACTTGTACTGGATTTGTGTGTACATTTGTAAAGTTTAGTGGAGTTTTATTTGGTAAAAGTGAATGGACCTTTCCTCGTGTCCCTGTAGGAGAGAACAGGCAGTGGAGAAGAAGTACCCCGGCACCTACAAACGTCACCTGGTCAGACCCATCGTCAGATCTAACGCTGTAGAGAAACTCATCAAGAAGAAAGGAAGCATCTCACACAAACCTGGGATGCCTTCAGCCAAAAGGTCGGAACCTGCTTTTATTCATTCATTCAGACTTTATTTTGAAGTTGAGGTGACAGCCACACCCTCAGCATCCTAGAAGAATTCAGCAATGTATGATATTATATAAAAACAAAAAAAAACAGCACTTTGATTTCAGATGGTTTACTTGTCAAAAAAGTTTGTACAGCTTAAGAAACATATTCACAATGAATATATTACAACAAACAGGTTACATATTATTTTGTAATGAAAAAACAGAAAGAAAGGAAGCACTAATCTGAATTTTGCAGTTTAGCCATTATTATGAAAAGAGTAACTTGATCAACTGAGTTAATGTGCTATATTATACAAGATAATGAAACCAGACCAACCAATGAATAATAAAGCTGCCAAAATTAATAAAGCAACATTTTTAAGAGCAATTGCATTAAATCAAATGAATAAACTAAAAGAAGAACAAGATGTAAAATGTCATAGAACTAAATATTTCAAATGCCCTGAGGATGAAAATTAACGGACATTAAAATCTCTCTGCAGTTAGTTCCAAATGATTTTCCTAATTATTATTAAATCTAATTGGAGTTTGTTGAACATTATTGTAACACATTATTAATATTATTTATTGCATTATCTCCAGGCCAGATTTACTTCGCTCTGATGGCATCCCCAGTGTGGACCCCCTGCCCGCCCCTTCACCGCTGTCGGCCAGTCCCAAAGTCTCCACGCCTCCTGGAAAATCCCGCTACAGAAGCAAACCTCGCCATCGGCGCGCCAACAGTAAAGGAAGCCACAGTGAGTTTCCTGGAGTCCTGAAACCTGCTGCCGGAGCTCCAGAGGACACCCAGTCTCTGCAGGAGCAGCCGTACCACCACCACCACCACCACCACCACCCGCCCACCGAGGGGCCCTTCCTCCCCTTGAAGGGCCGTGAAGAGGCTGTTGTCAACTGTGCCAACAATTTGCGTTACTTTGGCCCCGCTGCTGCCCTCCGCAGCCCACAGACTGACCACATGCAGCGCCGCGTGTCCGGCTCCAGCCCTGACCTTATTTCCACAGCCGTGGACGCAGACACGCGACAGCGGACTACATCCACCAGCTCCAACCCGGTCCCGGGTGCTGGTGCTCGTTCCTTGTGTCCCTGCTGCCAGGCTCACCCCTTCCCCGGCTGCTTACACTGTCAGGAGACCCCTCCCACATCCAGCCACTCAGAGTTGCCCAACTATTCGCTGCTCAACACCCAAGAAGGTACCCAGTCCTCTTTAGGAGCACCCAGCAAAGATCCAGTCTTGGATGGAGAGACCACAAAGATGGCCGAGCCACAAGAGCAGGAGGCGTCCAAACACACACACCCCCTGCCCACTGCACTGCCCCGCACACTCAGACCACTCAGGAAGGTAAACCGCACTGCACAGCATATACCAGCAGATCTGTGTGTATGTGTGTGTGTGTGTGTGTGCGTGTGTGTGTGTGTGTGTTTGAGAATTCTCTGGAAGGTGTTAGTCTAACACCTCGCTTTTGTCCAAAGGGTGGAGATGATTCATCTGAAGAGGAAGAGGGAGAGGTGGACAGTGAAGTAGAGTTTCCAAGGAGACAGAGGTAAAACAGACGGTCGTTTTTTTGGCAGCCTTGTTATTCAATCTTTTATAACAGTGTTACATCATGTGGTCCCACAAAAGAAGATGACAGATATTCACTGCATCAAACAGATGATAGTCATGGAAAAAAATATTAGACCACCCTATGTTTTCTTCAATTTCTTGTTCATTTTAATGCCTGGTACAACTAAAGGTACATTTTTTTGGACAAATATAATAATAAAAACAAAAATAGTTCATAATAGTTTAATTTAAGAGCTGACATCTATCCATTTTCCATGGTTTTCTTGATAATAACCAAAATCACATAAGTTCTTCCTTCAAAAGCTATGCATTGTACTGACATAAACAGTGCTTTTATTCAATCCATGTTTTCTTTTCTGTCTGTTTTAGTCACATGATACAGACAGGAGTTAGTACTTGATTGTATAACCATTGTTCCTGATGACTTGTAATGGTCTAATAATTTTTTCCGTGACTGTATATTTCAGTTTGTAACACTAACATATCTCAGTCCCTACCACTTATTGATGATGCACACATTTGACTACATTACATCAGTGTTATTCACATCCCATTAGGTTATGAATTTTGATTTATGGGGTGAGATAATTTGTTGAGTGGAAGAAACTGGTGGACTGAATTGAGGAGGGAGGTAAAAAAAAAGAAAGAGACACTGAAATAATGAGAGAGAAACTGAAGAGCTGGAAAAGTTAAGGTTACAGTTATGATTCTGACCTGGAGGCTGAGAAATCATGTCAGTGATGGGGCATAAGTATGAAGTGTCCATGCACTACAATCACCCAAACTTTAATGAGAGAACATGTTGGAGCAGAATCACATAGTTGAACACATAACTTTTCACCGTCCAACAGCCCAGCACCAGTGTGCTAATAAAATATAACATTATGCTTTCTGTGTCTGTGTATTATGTAATGTTGCATGTACTTGTTTTCTTTGGAAACTACACCTTTTTTGGGTCATTCCTGGCAACATTTTTTTTAACCTGTTGTGAACAGCAGCCTTTTGATGCTTGTTACTTTACTGAACACAGCGTCATAGATCATTTAACTGAGGGGTGTCAAACTCATATTAGTTCAGTTCCACATACAGCCCAATATGATATGAAGTGGCCTGGATCATTAAAATAATAACATAATAATACATACTGTAAATGATGTCATTTCTAAAATGTGTACATCTAACTTCTATATTTTAGAGTGAAAAAAGTTAAATTATATAATCAAAATGTTTACATCTACAAACTGTCCTTTAAAAAAATGTGAAAAACATGAACAACCATGAACAAAATTAAATTTATTAATAAAAAAAAGTGCAATATTAACAATTATTTTGCCTCAGCTTCTCATTTTCACATGCTCAATACCACAGTGAATGGACAAATACACAAACATTTAATAAGGGGCAGAATATTGGTAACATTGCATTTAATTCCCTTAAGATATTTTAGGTTGTTCATATTTGTTTAGGTTATTCACATTTTTTGTAAAGGCTAGTCTGTAAATGTAAACATTTTTGTGTAATGTTATTTTTTTCCCACCAAAATGAAAAACATTTGCGGTTTTTATTAGTTATAAATTATTATGACAGTATTTTACTGGTCTGACCCACTTTAGATCAAATCGACCTAAAATGATTTGAACTTCCCTGATTGTTAATATCCTCAGTGTAATTTTTACATTTCACTAATTCATCCTGTGGGCCACCTTTGGCCCCCGGTCTGCATGTTTGGGGCCCCTGCTTTAACTCTTTCGTGTCCTTCCAGACCTCATCGCTGTATGAGCAGCTTCCAGTCCTACTCCACCTTCAGCTCAGAGAACCTGTCGGTGTCCGATGGAGAGGAGGGAAACACCAGCGACCACTCCCACAGCGGGCCCTTGGACAGGCTGAGCGCCAGTCAGGAGGAGCACCTGGACGAGCTGCTGTCGCACACCCCCGACATCCCCATCGACATCTCCACTCAGTCAGATGGCCTGTCCGACAAGGAGTGCGCTGTACGCAGGGTCAAGACCCAGATCTCGCTGGGCAAACTGTGCTCCGACGAACACAGCTACGAGGTCAGTGATAAATATGCATACAAATACTAATACATGTTCATAAATGTGGGAAAACCATGTATATTCATGTTCCTCACATCTGGTCCTTGAGGGCTGGTGTTCTGCATGTCTTAGATATTTCCCTCTTCCACACACCCAGAAGTCACACATGGATATAAGGCTTCTGCAGAGCTGGACGATGAGCTGATCACAAATTGAACCAGGTGTGTGGAAGAGGGAAATATCTAAAAACATGCAGGATACCGGCCCATGAGGAACACTGATGTATATGATAAAGTAGTAAACGAGTATAAACTCTAATGTCATGTCTTTGGTCCAAGTTGCATAGGTTTTCATTTCACTTGTAATATGTAGATTAGCCTTTACAAAGTACATCGTGTTCCTTACACTGTCAGATATCTGGAACATACTGCCTCGTCATCACATTGCACCTTGAACTTTGACCCTCATGCTGCTGACACCTAGTGGACTGTAGAAGCATTACACTCACTCACAGAATATCACAGAATTACCATGAAAAGTACACTGTCTTGTAAAATACAGTGACATGTAACAAAACTTCCTTGTATTTTTGGCATTCTGCTTTCAACAAACAATAATTTGGGACATGTTTATCTTCTTCTGGCACATAAATAGTGTAACTATTGTACTGAAAGATGAAGTTTACAAGTGAGAGCTAGTGTCAGTAAAACACACCTCCAAGAACATCACCGTAAATCACTACACTTATTAAAGTAATGATTTAAAGCAGTAATATGTAACATTTTGCTTTAAAAGATCTTAGACAACAAAGACTTTGTTATCTATTTTTGTGGTTTGCATGCTTTTAACAAATATTTCCAGAATTACAACCTATTAATTTGATTCAATTCAGTGTCAGATGTCATATCATAAACAGGAACACCAGTAAATGGACAGAAACGTTATAGCGTAGTTACAACATGAATTCTTACAATTTTATGATTTAATGTACTGCAAGTAAAGTCAACTCATTTTATGTTACGGTCTGTTACATTAGATACGTGTATATACTGCTCGTTTAACAGCTTTTATCGAGTTTTTTAACGAGAAAGAAAATGAATTTAAACTACATGTTACGAATACAATCTTTATTACACCTACTCAGACCTCCCACCCTCAGCCTGCCTATCCCATACAATCCACAAGTACACACACAAAAAGCATACAGAAATGAACAAACGGAAAAAACCAAAAAAAAAACCCCAAAGGGGTGTATACTTGGTCAAACATTACAGTACAAGTACAATAAGGTACAATACCAATGTAGAATTATACAGACAGGCACCCACATATAAAAATGTAAAAATAAAAATGAAAAATTTTTTTAAAATAACTAAATGTAAAAATTTAAAAAATATATAATGGGCTTTGAATGCTCTCATATTAAGACAGAAAAGGGTTCCAAACTTTCTCAAAGTTTTGTACAGAACCTTTCTGCTCATGGTGAATCACTGCGTCTGTCTTCCCTTTTCCCCTCAGAATCCGCTCCAGTTTGGGGACTCGGACTGTGACTCATCAGAAGCAGAGTGCTCTGACGCCACCATTAGGAACAACAAAGCTGGAGCCCCCTCCTCATGGTGAAACCCACCCCGGGGTTCTATTCTCTCTTTGCCTGGAGGCCATTGATTCCTGCTCTGCCCTGCAGATACAACAGCAATAAGAGGACGACGTTACCAATAAAATTCCCTATAGTAAATCCCCCCTGTTTAGTTTCCTCCTCAACCCCTACCCCTGCCCCTCCCTTCATTTACCTGCCCCCATTTCTCAGCACAGCATCCAGGCAACCCATGGCAGGGAATCCCTTTTGAATGATAATGTACAGTAGATAGAATAACATTCATAATTTATTTTTGTCTGAGTTTTGAAGGAAAATCCAGGACCCTCTGTATATATTCTCTGATCTGAGCAGAGAGAAACCAGACAATTGTACATTTTCAGATTGAGAATGGGCTAAATTGTGTGTTGGGGAGAGACTGAGACTGGACAAAAATGGCTGACTGGCTCATTTTACTGTGTTAAGACTGTGAATCCCAACCAAACGAGCGCTTATCTCACTACAAAACAACCACCCCGCTTCATCTCCAGCTTACGGAGTTCCAGTTTCCCGCCTCCCTGGCTCCACCCCAAGGAGCTCATTTAAAAAAACAAAAAACGAAATGTGAACACCAGCATGAACAACCTGCCTCGCAACAGGACTTTTTTCTCCCTCCCTTAACCGCCGTCTGAACCGGATTCTCCGCCTAGCATGGGCCGAGCAGCTCGCGACAGCCGCTCCAAGACTGCATGAAGTGGACAAAAGCTAGCAGAGCAGCAGAGACGAGGACCCTCCGCGCTGACCACGCTTCTCCGAGACGCGTCATCGTCATCACCAATCAGATGTCATGACCAGAGTTGTTGTCGAGGGCGTTGTCGGCGATGCCTACACAAAGCCCTTCCTCTCCATTTAGACATTACAGTCTCATCTCAGGATTGTTCAAGGACTGTGACAAATTGGACTGGACCAATTACTGTACTGTATGTAGGAATGTTTATCGGGTGGCACATATTACGGACCATGCAGGAATATTAAAAAATAAGTCTTGCCTTGATGTTCAACCCTTTAGTGCTGTAACTTAACGCTAAGTGTTTCGGTCTCCATCAGGTGCGGTATCCCGTTTCTCTAAATCGCCACCGTGTTAGATTCTCTAGCCAGGTGGAGCTCGGTGTTTCTGCTAATCACTGAACATTTAACCTGCTGTAGTGAATAAAACAGCAATAACGTCATCGGCGCTCAGGTTTGGCGGAGTTTCTCGCTCAGGATTGGTGGCGTCTAGCTGGCTAGACACGGCACAGTGACCGCAGACTGGAACTGAGCAGCCGATACAGCGGGGGGGTGGGTCAAAGTCATGTTAGTTCAGGGGCCACAGACAGCCCAATGTGACCAGTTAAATAACATCATAATATATGAATAGTGTCAATTCAAAAGTTTGTATGTCTAACTATGGAAGAGGATTAGGGCCACTGAGAAAAAAAAAAGGTCCAAAGTATATATTTTTTTAAAGAATTATGAAATTAAAGTCTGAATTATGAGGGACAAAAAAGTCAGAATTGTAAGAAAAAAGTCAGAATTCAGAGGCAAAAAGTCAGAACTATGAGAAAAATTAGAATCCTGAGGAAAAAAAGGCAGAATTCT
>JAPTGZ010000015.1:30841763-30852652 GCA_029814645.1 Fowleria isostigma | reverse complement strand
AAGTGAATAATGTTTATACATTCTTTCAACTCCTCCAAATCATTTCAAAAATTCACCCCACATATTGTTATGTACAGTATTGCACAATGTTATGGTGTTCAATACCAGTTAATAATTCTTCATTACGTTTTCTGTATGGGTATAAGTAATGTTATTTATATTTATACTATACTACAGGAATAAATAATAGTTATGTACTATAATATGACAAGAAATTGTGAATTAAAAATGTTATGTCGGCATTGGGTCCATAGTCCATTTTTGCTGTATACATGGGAAAAAAAAAGCTTTAAAGGAGTGATACTTACCTTTTTTTAAAATGGAATTACATATTTAAAAACACTTTGCTGTGGTCTACATAAACTGTAAATGCCATGCTTGGATCTGAATTCTTCATTAATTCAACTTTACAGGTCCATCTTCAACCCTGTTTCTGAGTAATGACACCAGAAAAGTTGTTTTAAACACTGGCCCTTTAAATGCAAATGAGCCACTTCACACCCCGCCCCCTCCAGGTTGTTGACCATGCTGCTCTGACTTGTGTTCGTTAATACTTCCAACAACTGAACGCTTGAAGTTTAGACATATTTTCCAGTATGGACTACAACTCGACTGCTGCTGAATAACAATTATGGCGTACTTGGAGAAATGTTCACTGGAAGTCATGACCTTATATGGGCTAATGTTGTGGCATAGCTAGTTACAGACACAACAAATTAAGAAGAAATTAAAATAAGTGGTAGAAATCCACTAAATTTTGCCAAAATTGATATAAATATAGCACCTGGAGGGTTCAATTAGTCTAAAAATACACAAATAAATGAACCAAAGACTAATAAAAGTGGGTTTAGCAAAATATGCCACCTTTAAAATCTTATTTGCCATGAATTTTGACCAGCTTTGTGTCGTAATTATTCCTCTTTTTCTGCATCAGGGTGTGTGTTCACCAACTCTCCAGACACAGCGTGTGTGCTTGGCCTCAACAAAAAGGTCATCTCCTTCAGCCCCGTCACTGAACTGAAGGCTGAGACTGATTTTGAGTAAGTACTGTCGTCATGTACTCAGGCCTTTCATCAATGCTCCTTATTAGGCTTTAATATTTATGCTTCCGTTCTGCAGCCACCGCATACCAAAGGTCCAGTGGTGGTTGAACCTGCGGCCGATGCTAAAAATGTTGGCCAAGTACCAAACCAGTTTCAACGAATACATCCCTGGAGAGATGAAACATGTGACTGCACGATCCCTCAGCATTGACTCAGGATTCTAGACACTCATCCACTAGTGTATTTTATGCACTTTTTAACCCTTATCTGTCCTTCCATTATGTTTTTACACAGAGAATTTAGCTTTCAATCACTGGAAAATGAAAATGTAGAATATATAAATGTCAAGAGTCTATGCATTAATTCACTAAATGAGGATTTTTACTAAATTGCAGATTTTTCTATTCTTGTGCCAAAGTGCAAGATAAGTTCTTAACATTAAAAACATGTTTTTACTACTGAAAAATGTATTTAATAGGACATTTTATGTAGCCTGGTAGGAATGGGTTGCTTCTAAATATACAATACAGAGAAATATTAGCTTGATTAAGTGAATAATACTGAGCCAGGATAATGATTTTAACTGGGAAAAATAATTTTAAATCATTTTTAGATGTATTAGTATGTGCTGTACTATTGCAAGTGAGTCACCACATTACTACACTCTCTGAACACTCTGTATAGAAAATATAAAACATATCCTGTGACTTACATAGTAATGTAACGTGTTTATTTCCTGTTTTTTGTACAATAAGACTGAAACATGCAAACCACACACTGTCACTAGGTACTTAACCGCAATGTTAAATGAACTCAGTGTTATGTTTTTATGTTAAAGTTATATCTTAAATAAATATATTCCAAAGTACTGCTTTCAACTGCAAAGTTATTCACAACTGAAATGTAGATCAATATGAACAGAAATATTGCGAACATTCACCAAGTGTTAGAAATAAAAAAATATGAAATAAGACGATGGTTATACATTTTTCATAGATTCATTTCCACTTCAGTCTAAATGAGAACTTGACTGAAAAATATTCCAGGAACTGGTCTCACAAGTAAAAATCACATTTCCAGTGGGGGTTTTTTGACAGCTCTCAAAAGTTAAATGAAAATGTGAAGTCATCCTTGGCCTTATCTTTTTCACTGGTGTTTTTTCCAGGGCTCTTGGAGTTGAAGGAAAACTGGAAGTCTTCATTTTTCTCTGGTTGGTCAAACAGGAACTCTAGGAGTGTAAAACACACACCAATGATCTGAGCTGAGGGAAAACATATCGATATGGTGTACAGTAGTGGAAAAAAGACAACCTTAAAGTTTTACATAATTTCACATAGTATAATCAAACATTTGCAGAAACACCTTTTTTGTCTTTTCTCAGGTATGAACATCAGACGCAAACAAATGCAGATTATTGTTTTGTTTAATATTATCATTTTGACCATTTCAGCACATCATGGCCTGGATGTAGAAGCTGCACAATATATTGTTTGAGCATCGTCATCGCAATGTTCATGTGCGCAATAGTTACATCGCAGGTCCTGCAATGTAGGAAGTAGATAACAACATGTTCTCGTCTGAATTCAACCTGGGTACCTGACACACTGTACACAGCCATCCACCAATCACAATCGTCCATAACCAGTTTGCCAAAACAGACCATGTTCCTGCACATGGAGTGAGTAGCTGGTAACAACATTGAAAAATGAGCAACAAACTGGAATAAATTACAGAAAATGATGACTTGGTACCAAAAAAAGAAAACATCAGTTATATGGAGTTATTTTGGCTACAAGAAGGATGAAACTGAAACTTATGTTCTGTAGAGTTGTGATGTTCACGAACGAACCGAATCTTTTAACCGGCTCATTAACATGAACGATGGGAACCGAGTCGCGTTTGTTTGGGAGCCGTTCTTTTTTTTTTGTCTCTCTCCCTGAGTTCACACCAATGGTTCAACAGATGCTCACACAAGCTCCTCCTTGCTCCTCCACTGAGTGAGATGGAGAGAGCATGGGGAGAAGCACTTATCCACTGCATATGAAATAAGTGCAACAACTGTGCCTGAGTTGTGCACCTTCACGTGAGAGGCTCAGTAAAAAAAAAAAAAAGCAAGTGCGTCGGAGAGAGCATGGGGAGGAGCGCTTATTGTGAATACTCCTTTATAAGCCTCGAGAGACCCAACAATGTATCATAAATTTTTAAAAATGTATCTGAGAAAACTGTTGTATCATGCAGTTTCCAATCAACACAATTGTTTAATGTAAAAATAAATAAATAAATCAACTAAAATTTTCACCTTCCTGGGTCTCAGGAGGATATAATTTTAAATATTGTTTTGAGTTTCTCTGTATTAAAAATGTTCTTGTGTGGAAAGTTTACACTAAAAGCTTTTGCATGGAACTTTATTGTAGCCTGCTTTGTTTTTTATTGTGTATAAGTGTTTAGGTGTTGAATGAATAACATAAGTCAAAGTAGTTTTACACACATACACACACTTTATACAAAGGGTAAATAGTGATCTCACTTCAACTCAGAGGGATGTGGCAGTGGAATATTTACAATGAATTCATATCAGACGTTAAAATGTTGTCCACACATGTCAAATGAAGCTATAATCAAAATTTCAGAATAATTGAAACTCAAATATTGGTGGGAAATGTGAGTTCGTATTATTCTGATCCAAATCTCAGCCCATAATTCCTCCCTGTGATTATTTCCAGGATAAAATGAATTAACCCCAGGCTGGCTTTTTAAAAGTGAATAAATGTAGAAATGAGCCAGTCTTTTGAATGACTCTTTGAAATGAATGAATCCCAAAGATCCAGCTCCCTCCAAAGAGCCATAAATCTCATCTCTGGTGTTCTGTGTCGACAGTGCCTTGCAGAGAGGCAACACAACTAATTTGTTTGACCATTTACATCGGCACCACACAGCTATTTTTTTTATATCGCAGGGTTAAAAAAAAAAATGGCAATGTCAGTTTTTTCCGATATTGTGCAGCCCTATCCTGATGTGTTTCAATATAAAGAGAACATGTGGGTTTCAAAAATAGAACACTACTTGGAAGAGTTCAATGACTTCAGAGTGATTCTTAATGCAATATAAATATAATTTTTTTTCCACTACTGTATTTTTAAAAAAACAAAAAACAGTTGAGTGATATTTACCAAATGAAGATTTAGTCTCTGGGTTTTTCTGAAAAGAAGAACACATGAATGTTAATGTTCAGGTAACTTCCTACAAACTACAAAATGTCAAACACACTGTAAAACTGCTCTACCTTATCACTGAAGAAAGAGCTGGAGAACGGTAAACCTGAGTCCTGTAAGGAAACAGACTGGATTAAAAAATGGAAACACTCAGCATGATGAAAGGATATCAACAAATAATTGTTTTGTCTGGAAAATTTTACAGCTCTACCAAAAAAGGAGAATATGAACAGCCCTGTTTGCCTGGTGGAGGAGACCAAACTGAAACCATTCATGGTCTAGATCGTATATATATGTGTATGCTCCCAAAAGTCCTTAATTGGACTTAACTGTAAAATACATTATCTTCATTTTGTCAAGCTGAACTAAGATCAACAACTTATTTTTTAATTTTTTTTTTAATGAACTGAATCTAATTAAGAGTATTATTGTAAAATAAATGCATTTACCCATCCTCTCTCCAGTTCTGGATTATGTGAAAAAAAGTCCTGTATCAGTAGACCTCAGAGACTGTGTAGGAATCAATAAATACCTCTGATCAGCATGGCAGCAAAGACCCAGTACCTGCAAATCTCAGAGAAAGACACCCTCTTCTTTCTGCTTAATGAATCCATGTTCTATGAAGTGAAGCCTTTGCATTTAACCAAGTCCCAAGAATTATTAAGATGCACAGAAGTGAGTGCCATGTCTTGTCAGCTCTACTCAGGCTGAACTTAAGAGTCTGTTTTAGAGTCAACTGGTGTGAGGAATACATAGCTGGTCATTGTAACTCACACTGAGCCCATGGATCAATGGAAAGTTAGTGGGCTGGAGCCAAACAATTCACTTGTGTTAAATTTACACTGAGACTGACTTCCAGAGACAGCATCTCTCTCAGCCTCACAAATAAATTGTCTCATTTATGAGTAGCCATGCAACTAATAATATTCCCATCTAGTTCCTGCCAATCCAGACCATGTAGGAGCACTTTCTGTCATCCTTTTATGTGTTTATGGTGTAAGTGCATGTAAAAACTAGACTTTAATACACTTCCTGAAGGAAATGTAACCCATGCGCTTGCCTCTTGCTGGACTGGTGGACTTGTGTCTAAGTTCGATATAAAAGCAAGAATTTATCTGAGTCTGGGTCTCACTCTGAGTTTGACTCTTGGTCTGAGTCTGGGTTACCCAGAACCCCAGAAATGTGAAAGTTATGAAGAATTGTTTGTAGATTTGCTAACATAAAACCCAACCCTCTCCGCTCTATGTTAGAGTGGGGATAATTTAAGCAGATCAGCTGTCACTATTCTGTTCCCATTGAATGTGAATGGGGTTTGGAGTCGCGTTCTTGTGTGAAAACCAAGATATCACTACGACATGTCACACATCTTTGGGCTGGGCCACATATTCACCGCATTTTGGAATAATTTTAGGATCAATGGTGAGGGAATGGTAGCCACTTGAAAATGGCCCAACTCATTTCAAATGGACAAATTTGGCCGGTTTTTACAACTTTAATGAAATCGGTGCATCAGAATGTCAATCCAGACATTTGCTTATCTTTCAAGATCAGGCTGCACATTTTTTCAATAATATGTTTCCATTTTGGCTGCTCCCTTTTTGGGGTTGCCACTGTGAATCACCAGTGATTTGCATGATAATTTGGCACACGTTTTTATGTCAAGATGCCCTTCCTGACAACCGGGCTTGGGACCAATAATACATTTTCGTCTATTTACAGTGCTCATTTTTCCCAAAGTTTTTGTATAACAATAAGTCACAAGTCGGTCACAATAAATATGATGAGCAATAGTCCCCTGTGCCTTGCACTGCATGCGAGCACACTGGGAAGTATTTGTACTTTTTAAATGAATAACAGTAAACAGTGAAGTCACTTTCTTCTTTAACCCGTTCCTCACCTCTTCCTGAGAGCCCACATCTAATCCAAATCCAAAGAATCCAGGAGTGCTCGGAGCAGAGTTAATAGAGAACAAAAAAGCTGGAGATTTGGTATCAGAGGTTCCTTTATGTGGAGAGCTGCCTGGGCTAAAGCTGAGGTTAAAGACATGGAAACAGGCAGAAATGGTGAGTATCTGTCTTTGAAAGTGATTCCCAGTGTTGGACAAAATGAAACCATACTTAAAAGGGAATGCTGTCTCCGGAGGCTGAGCTTTCATTCTTCTCGGAGACGCCTGATGGCCTGTTTCTTCAGATGATGGTTGTGGTGTAGTGGTGAGATTTTTGTGGGTCTCTTCATCTATTGTTTGCTCTTCCTCTAAAACCACACCTTCCTCCATCTCCTCCTCCACTGCCTGTTCAGTGTCTGGTAAAGTGAACTGCTGTTCCTACACACAAACAGGCTTAGTTACGAAACAGTCACGGCCAAATATTTTTGCAGTCTGTCCCACAATAACATAAAAAATACAAAACCTTTTTCTATTCTGTAATACTGTCAAAATTGCACTCTCTTCTCAGAATTTGCAAGTGTATCTAAGCAAGGCCTGACAGTGAGTTTTGATGTGCACAGAACACTTTAACCCCAACAGTCAATTATTTGCAAAATTTCCTTGTGTATTAACTTAACCAAAAAACAGATTTGTTGAGCATTTTTTGGTGCTATTTTCAATGTTTTGTAATGGTTTGGGCATAAAAATAATTGCCTACAATGACAAAAACCCCACACAAACCTCTGACATTGACACTTGGGTCATCAGTTGATAAAACCCAAAACAAGACAACCCTTTTCAATAAAGTGGAGGTGCAGCACATAAATTTTACCAAAGCCTGGTCCTGTGGTGTGGTGTCTTGGTCTTCTTCAGTATGCAACTCATCTGGCAGACATTGCTCTGTAGAAATACATTCTGCTGATTGTAGAAAACACATAAACAACACAGTCAAAATGACAAAAAAAACAAATATGACGTTCATGTATTTCTCTTTGCTTACCGTCCACCTGCTGATATGAGCACAGATCAGTGTTTGCTGAAATATTCTGGATCTCACAAATCTCTTCATCAGTTACCTCGACAGATGTGTTATGATGCACCTGCAAGATTTATGCATGTTTACCAGGTGATCATTGGAATTTTAGCACCTTAGATTAGAGGTGGGACTAAGATACACATGTACAATCAACACCTGTCTGAACTCTTTAATGTTGAGTCACAAGCAAATACTACATTTGTGTAGTTAAAACCAGGCAAATTAAGCTGAGAAGAAAAGTTATCATTCAGGTCAAGAAAGTGAATCAAGTCATGCAAACTTCTGCTGATCTATCCTTCATGAAATTTGAACAATCACTTACAAATGGAAAATAGTGAGTGCAATTTTATGATTTAAGTAAGAGTCCTTTATATCTAAACAGCTCCAAACAGAAAACAGCAGTGACTGTTACTGTGTTTTTCTCTAAAAACAAACCAAAGATAAAAACTGAAATAAATTGAATAGAAGCTCAGCCCCATTAGTGAAACTGGTGAAATGAATGTACCTTAGTTCTAATTTCAGGGCTTAATACCTAAAAGAAAATAAAGCACATCATGTAGAGTCACGGAAAAAAATTATTAGACCATTAAAAGTTATCAAAAACAATGGTAATGCAATCAAATACTAACTCCTGTGTGTATCATGTGACTAAAACAGACAGAAAAGAAAACATGGAATGTCTAAAACCACTGTTTTTGTCAGTACAATGCCATAGATATTGATGTAAGAACTTATGTGATTTTGATTATCAAGGAAACCATGGGAAATGGATGGGACAACGGATGGAAACTAGCCTTTGGGTAAAATCTGGAGTATTTACGTTCATGTGAAAACATGTATGTTCATTAATACTCACTGTCCCGTTCAAATAAAGGAAAAAGAAAAAAACAAAAGATAGATATAAGCTCTGAAATTAAAATTTTATGAGCTATATTTGTTATTATATTTGACCAAACAAATGTACCTTTAGTTGTACCAGGCATTAAAATGAACAAAAAATGGAGGAAAACAACAGTAGTCTAATCATTTTTTCCATGACTGTATAATGGTAGAACATTGACGTAGATCATTACACTACACATTGAACAATGTCCTTTCATATATTCAAACCCATATTCCAACAATTCAAGTCTTTTTGGTGTCACAAAAACCTGATATTACGATTAACAATAACAGATGTCATTGCAACCTTTCAATATCTTTCAGAGCAAATGTCAAATCCTACAAATTGCATCTTGAGTCCAACTTAAATCGTGTTAGTTAAGATCCATTCTCTAATACTGATGGAAGTACAGTACCACTGTCTGGTTGAGGTGAAGAGAAGAAACATCCAAAGTGGATTCATTGTCCTCCTCAGTGTCATGACCTGGATGTGTCTCTGGTTCTGTACCAGGCTGCTGTCCAGTAACACTACAGGTCGAAGAGAAAAATCTACCTTTGCTGGGGGTTATGAAAATGTTTTCTCTGTTAACTACATAATTAACTGAAAGATACCTGTCTGATGGTTTCTCTGGTGAAGAAGAACTGACTGCTAGACCTGATAAAACAAATCAAAAGAACTGTATAAAAGGCTGTCAACATTTAACAAGTGCAGCTTTTAATCATACAAAAGGTTTATCACCAGTGAGGCTGTCCAGCTCCTCTTGTTTCATTGCTATTTGATCATCACAAGCCTTGATCCTACACTCAATCTCCTCCTTTTCAGCCTCTAGCATGAGAAGACTTTGAGCGAGAGGATTTCTGTGATAATACTCTTTGTGCGACTGGAATGTCTGTCTGTAGCTTGTAATTCTCTCTTCATATGCTTCCCTTATTGGAAATTGAAAGCAATTGAATTATATCCATTATATACTACACACAATAAAATATCCACACTCATTTTAACATACATGTCTCGGGTGTAGCTGGTTTTTCTGGTCTCCAGTTCTGCTGTTAGAGTCTGCTCATACTGATGAAGAAGGTTGAGAGTCGTCTTCATGCTACAGTTACACACATGACATACAGCACATATAAACACCTGTCCCACTATTTTTCTTTTGTTAAGTATCAAGCAAAATTTCATTATTACATATATATAATAGGGCTGCACGATATTGACAAAACTTGCGATATGCATGTACAGAATTGCAATAACACTAATATTGCGATATTTCTTTTTCACCTAAAGAAATAACAATTTCATTTACTGACGAGCCAATTGTTTGTATGCTGACTCAATTATTTATAATTTAAGACAAAATACAGTAATAATACTATCAGTGACACAATTATTTGGTAGAACCTGGTGATGCCACTACCATAGACCTTCACACACAAACACAGTCAAATATTTGGTCATTTTATTCACATATACAGTGTGTAAATGACATGGATGTATTTCATGATAACTAAAGTGCCAGAGTACCACCATGTAAGAGCTTTTAAACTATATTCCATTGCTTGCCTGGTTTGGTAAATACAAAATATAACAATAAAATCTTTAAATATAAGAAATCAAGCCATGGCCTTAGTTGTGTTACGAAAATGTTCACATATTTTCAACATTAATGACATGTAAACTTGCATTCAACCAGCAACAGTAGCATTATTTCAGTTTTTTGCCAGAACAAATATGATTATAGAGTGGTAGAGAAAACCACACTGGTACCCCATGGTGTGTGAAAGAGAAAGTTAATGAAAAAATTAAATAAAATAAATTATTGCAAGTCTGTGTGATATGAATATTGCACTCAGTTATTGTGATAATATTTTTTCATTGTGCAGCTCTCACTTACATATTACTGACAGATCACAGACTGACCATTGTATATTATTTCATTTACACTCCCATACCTTTTTGCATTTTCTTTGTTATGAGATAGAGTCCTCTGCTTCACCTTAGTGTCCTCCTCAAGGTTCTTGATATTTTGTTTCATTTTTTCAGTGTGAGACTTCATTTCAGCAATATCAGCTCTGCAAACTGTTGACAAAAACACAGCTAAAATCTGGTGTTCAGCACTTCCCATTACTCTTCTCATCTCATTTCCTCCAACGGAAATACACTGAATCAATTAAGGCCTCCATATATAAATAGCATTGGATCAGACAGAAGGTTTAGATTCCATAATGTAACATACATTTTCACACAAAGTCGTATTTATTGCACATACCTTTAATTTGATAGTTGATTTCATTCTTCTTTTGGAGAAGCTCTCGTGTTTGAAGTCCTAAGATACAAAAGAACTCTCAATCTTAAACAAATTGACTCATAAAGTTAGTTGCTAGCATGCCCTGAGCTGTGCTGCTATTGCTAATAGCAAACCCTTACTGAACAAGAAGCTAATAATTTTTAGTACTTTTTCAAAGCTACAGTTTCTTTGAATTCCACATGAAATCTCGCAAATGAATTTAACTCACCATATTTACAAAGGAGAGTGTCAATGTCATTCAGTGAAAATGCGTCGCTCATTTTTGAGGTTATTGAACAGCTAACTGCTAAATTAGCAAGTAGTTGCTAACAGTCAGTGTGACAGCTAGTTGTCGAAATAGTCGCTAATTTAGTGAAATAGTTTTTTAGTGAAATGTTTGATTCATGTCATATTTATCCCAGGAAATTTCATTTATTTATAAAAGGAATTATTATTATTATTATTATTATTATTATTATTATAAACTGGAGATGCTGACTTTTTTTT
>JAPTGZ010000015.1:30753012-30765628 GCA_029814645.1 Fowleria isostigma | reverse complement strand
GGTATAATGTCTAGACCCCCAATGTAAGACCACCCCCACTTTTTCAGTCTTATTTCAATGTAAAAAACACTGTCTTATATTCGGGCCAATACGGTACTCAGAACAGCAGCTATAACCGAAAAGGGCAAATGTTCTATATAGGGATGGGAATATTGATATTTTATTAATATCAGTGCCATTGACGACTCTGCTTACCAATCCAATTCTTAATCAATTCTCCTATTGATTCCCAAGTGGCTGTTTGAGTGGGAAAAGTAGTGTGAAGGATCAGAGTAGAGCTTGTTTGACCAACAGCACTTTGAAGCAGGTGTCAAACAATGACAATCCTGGAATTGGATTCCGTGCTACATACATACATACATACATACATACACACATACACACATACATACATACATACACACATACATACATACATACATACACACACACATACATACATACAAAGACATACATACATACATATATACATACACACATACATACATACATACATACATAAACAAACACATACATACACAAATACATACACACATACATACATACATACATACATATGTACATACATACACACATACACACATACATACATACATACACACATACATACATACATACACACATACATACATACATACAAAGACATACATACATACATATATAAATACACACATACATACATACATACATAAACACATACACACACACATACACACATACATACATACATACACACATACATACATACATACAAAGACATACATACATACATATATACATACACACATACATACATACATACATAAACACATACATACACAAATACAAACACATATACATACATACACACGTACACACATACATACATACACACATACATACGTGCATACATACAGTGCTCAGCATAAATGAGTACACCCCAACAGATTTGTCACAAAACCTTTAGTTTTTTTTGAGAATCTACATTTTCTAAGGGACACTATACAGCATATCATGTTCTCAGTTAAGGAAATGTTCTATAAAATTATCTTAATGAAGAATTATTACTGTCATTGTATATCTAATTCATTGGAGAATCAGTATAAATGTGAATTCAACTGGAATGTACCTCAATATGATGCTGAGATAAAGAAGTCCTGTCTAGATGTTGTATTTTTAGTAAAAGCTAAAAAAAAAAAAAAATGCAAGAAACAGCACTGACTACAATAAGAAGAAAATTGCCAAAACTTGACTGAAGAGCAGGAGAGGTATGTAATTTATGATTCAAAGGAAATATATGCCTAGAGCAAAAACTGACAGCCTGACAATTTTAGTTTTCTCATCTTCTCACCCCTTGCAGAAAGCTCTTTTACATGCATTATATTGCCGGTTACACCATACATATAATTTTTTTGTTGCCGTCCTGTGTGTTGGTTTATTGATTTTTTTTGGAGAGCTTTGCATGCAGTCATATGACAGAATGCAATCACGCTCACAAAGCATACGACACTGCACAGACATGATACAGCAGACACCAGTTCAGTTGGAATCAAAGCTATGCCAAATACGTATGTGACTGGTGGAATGTTTCATTACCAGCACTGTTGAGCAGTGGAGGACTCATCTCTCAGATCTCTGTCAAAGTGCAAACAGCTACAACACTGGAAAATACTGCAGTAGAGAATACAGTAACAGTACAGCTGTGAATTTATATCAGTATTCTTAAATATTGAAGACTGACCAATCTCTTTTTGCCAATAATTGATGTTCATAGTTGAAAAATGTCAAAATTATATATTGTCTATGTATTTTGTATTTCACTAGTTTTAAATAGTATATTCTAAACCAGGGGTCTCAAACATGTGGTCTGGGGGCCAAAACCGGCCTGCCAAAGGATCCAATCCGGCCCGTGGGATGAATTTCCAAAGTGCAAAAATTACAGTGAAGATATTAACAATCAAGGGTGTTGAAGTCCTTTTAGTTCATTCCACATTCAGATCAATATGATCTAAAGTGAAATAATAGCATAATAACCTCTAAATAGTGACAACTCCATTTCTCCAGGTTCAGCTGGACGAGTTTCGCTCTTTTGAAATAAAACTAGTCCAGTTGAACCTCGAAGACCCACCAAGAAGAACAATGACCTGGGCAAATGAGAAATGGAATGAGAAACTTTCTTATTTTAGTTCCAAAGTCAAAATTTTTAACAATATTATACTCACTAAATGTTTGTGTAACATTGTTTGTAATGCACATGTATAAATGACAAGTTGAGGCATCATATTATTATAACTGCAATTGTTTTTCTTACAAAATTTCTCTTTCTTTCAGGTTGTTCACATGTTTTTTGTGAAGGAATAGTTTTAAAATGTAAATGTATTCATAATTTAATGTTTTTTTATTGCACTAAAACAAAGAGAAAAAGTTGTAATTATTTAAAGGTTATGATGCTATTACTTTACTGCTCCGGCCCACTGGAGATCCAATTTGGCTGAATGTGGCCACTGGAAGAAATGAGTTTGACACCCTTGTTCTAAACAATATCAAATGCTTAGAAAAGTTATTGATGACACTTATTGATTAATATGTAATGTGTACTAAAGTAGACTACCTGGCCAAAAAAAATGTCCACAGATAATATTTTTTGTACAGCAATCAGCTAGGAATCATTTTGCCAAGCAATGTGTATGCAGTGTCACAACATCTGCTTCTGTCCAGAGTTGGATTAATTTTTTGCCAAGATCTTGTATTGATGATGGGAGCTTTGGACCACTGTGTAAAATCTTCTCCAGGGCATCCTAAGCATCCTCAGTGGTCTGTAGTGACCAATTCATGTGTGAAAATTGTGTCTCATGCTCCCTGAACCTCTCTCTCAGAAGTCTGATGAGTCCAGTGAATCCTGGCATTGTCTAACATTTATGCTCTTCTACAAACGGATGATTGTTTTAGAAATGAGAAGCTACTGACTGCATCAGTTAGTGTTAAATAACTTGTTGGAGCTGAAACATATCAATTACTGCAGTAATTATCCAGTGGAAGGCTCTTACCTATTTGTGTAGTTACATCCCGGTGAAGGTTTTTTTTTTTACCCAGTAATGTATAAGTGAGCCAATACACCAATACTATGATCATTATCGGATTTGTGGAGTTATCAGATTAGTCCAGTGATCATGTAAACAGGATAATCTGATGACGGCAGTAATCTGATTATGAAAAATCAGATTAACACACCTAGATTTCTCCCCAATATTCCGAATATCTTCATGCATGTACAAGTTAATCTGATTTCAGTTTCCTTTTTTAAGATTCTTCTGCACATGTGTAAAAAGTTACACAGTGACAACATGAGCCTAAGGAAAAAAGGTGAATAAACAATGAAAGGACATGAAGAATAGCAGCAACATGTGACCTATTTTGGAGCCTTATTAGCGCCTACATTAAGACAGCTAACTGGTGTTGCCATGATCAACAAGACAAGACTGGATGTTTTGAAAATGACAGGAAGTAGATGCCTTACGTCATAATGTGCGTATGTACTCTGAAAAAAATTAAATAATTGAAACTGAAACATGTAAACCAGGATTTTTCATTTATTGCATTTCTGAAGTGCATGTCAATGCATCATATCTGATTATGGCAGTTATCAGTTATAAGATTTGTATGGTCATGTCATGGGCTCAGTGTCAGTGTCACCTGAATGCATCTATATTCAAAAGTGTTGTGTTTAGTTTCTGTATACTTGGCTGTTTTTAATAACATGTATATGTGAAGGAACAAAAACTGTATTTTTGTTACATATGGCATATGTTTTGTCTCTCCAGCCGCTTGCTTTATATGTGAAATTATCCTTTTTTTGTTTTTATTGTGTGAAAAATTTTATTAAGATATTGGCCAAAAAAACTGTTGTGTTTAGGTTTAGCAACATGTGTTTTGACAGTTTCAGGGAAAAGTCCTCCCACAGAAGAACCATGAAACTCCAGTCACAGATTCTGACAGCAGCCATGTGCAGTGGGCTCAGCCATATTCTCACCAAGCCATCAACTCATTCTAAGGAACAAATGAGACTTTTATAATCTCTCACAGAGAGCCTTAAGCTCATTGAAATATATTTCTTGTCTTGCCACATGAAATGAGAAGCCTCTTTGGGTTCTGGCCTACAGTTTAAAAAATGGTTTTAATAAATTCAAAGCCTTTTTGTGTAGATGTGTCTTCATCTGAGGGGGCCTGAGCACTTGTCTGCAATGAAAGAAAAAATAAATTAACCAAGCCTGTCTGCTGAAAGAAAGCTCTTCGCCAAGTTAAAGCATTTGATTTCTAAGGTATTGTTGCCCCTCTGCGAGTATCTTCTATCCTTGTCAACCCTGAACATGGCATAGATATTGTAATGAGAAATACAAAACTCAGTGAGTCTCCGGATTACTGTGCCATGACATTATTGTGCTGACATTCCTGACAGACGGAGAGGCACCCTGGCTGAGGAGAAAGAAAGGAAAAGCGGGGAGATGGAGGAGAAAAGGCCCATCTACAGATGGCCAGGGTGGGAGTGTATTGGCAGGAGCACCAGAACACTTCTGCCACGTCCAGTGGGACTCAGACCACTCACTGTGACCGGTCTGATCGCAGCCAAGAACTGAAACCTAGATCACTCCAGTACAACTGAGGCTGGAGAGAGAGCAAGAGCGCTTGATAACAACCATGGCATTACAGCCCACACATACATAAAGTGATAACTAAATGCCTTTTTGATCAAACAGTGACGATAATTAAAAAAACACAACAGAACAGTGTAGCCTATTGTATTAAAATATGCCTTTGATAGTCACCGTTGCCATTCAAATTCTCTGTGATGTAATAAACACCTTCAAAAACACCTCACTGAACCTAATTTTCTCCTTTAAGAAGTGAATCAACTCTGGTGTACAGAATGTCATGAAACTAAATTAGAAATGGCTATTCACATTTCTTAAGGATTGGAATCAATGCAAGTCAACTCCATTAACTCAAAGAGAGGGAAAACTGCCATAATAAAGTAGCATCCACACAAACTGAATAGAGGCTAATTTTTTACAATGGCCAATGATAGTGAGGGTCATAGGCATTTCTTTTATGAATCTCTACTGCAGTCATCAGAAAAACACCCTCATATGCGCAATTCAAGTTAATTTAATGAATGAGAGGAAAAGAGGTAGAATTACTGACTAATGAAATTCAGATCGTAACATTTCAATTTACTGACCTATAATAATCAATGTAAACCATATGCCACTGCTTATTTTATGGGGACAATTTGGCCTGGAATGACAGTTTATGACAATTACGGAGCTAAAATAAGATAACAGTGGGGGGGGGTATTCAATTTTACGACATTATAGCTCCCTTATATACATTTTTGTGAGGCTAAATAAATTTATATGCTTATATAAGTTGTTTATATCCCATTCCCAGCAAATGCTAGATGAGCTATCACAGAGTGTAATACAGGGAGCATAGTGCCTCAGTACTGTGGAGCCATATAGAAAGAATGATGTTAACTTGACCCCTCAAGGCTTTTCATTGTGCCTCAGACAAACATAGTGTGCAAGTGCATTATCTGTGTTATGATTTAGGAAGGAAAGCCAACATTTTTCCTTCAGCAGCAGGGACTCACACATTCTCAACATGCAGCCAAAGTGAGGACAGGACAGTAGACGCATCAGCCCCAAAGGGCACTTTAATATAATAGTCCATGACACTCTAGGAAACGATCGCTCACATATGGGAATACTTAATAGCTTTTTAAAATGTTTTTTGAATATTAAAATAATCTGTACACTGCCATAACTACCTCCTGACAAACTCCACAATCATGGGATATATCAGAGAAATTGCTCAACTGTGAAGGCACAAAAACGCTCCATGCAGAGAGCAGGCCACAATGTTTTCTACAGTTGACCTAATACTGATATATGGCTCCAGTTAGCCGGAGAAGAAAAAGCAGATTAAAAAACTGAGCTGTTGGGGTAGAAGGCATGAATTTATGTAACTTGATGTGTATCTGATATGAGCCAACATGTTCATAAACATTTTTGTGTCTGACTAAAATAACCATACAAGTTACTGTTTGTTGTTATCATTCCTTCTCTCCATAGCCTGACTCTAATGCAGATCAAAAAATCTCAGATTTGCTTCCAGCTCTTTAACCCAAACAAAATGAGCGACAAAATACATTCATGTTTTTAATCTGTGAGGTTATCTTGGTACAGTATTATTCAAAGTAACTTTAGATTAAAGTGCCCTTTATGTTTACAGAGTTTTGCAGCAGAGGGATTGCAACACATAGGGAATCCAACTGTAACTTCTGGCCAGCTCCTAGCTTCATATTAGATTTCCCTGAACTTTATGATGCCATTTTACTATTTTATTCCTTACCTTTACATTAGAGTCACATAAAAAAGGATTGTGCATGTCCATTAAATACGGGGTGAATGATTATAGGAACCAATAACACTTACATATGAGCGCTGGGTGACTGTTTATTGCATTTTAGGGTGTGATATTAAATCAGAGTGTAATCATTTTTCAATGATTGCCTCTGTCAAACATTAAAGACCCATCTGTAGTTGGATTACTTAGAAGAGCCTTGCCCAGGGCTGTTTCTAGCTTTGTGGGGGCCCTAAGCAAAATGCTATTTGGGGGTCCCTAGTTTGTCAAACAACGATGAAGAGATTCCTAACCCTTTAGATGGTCGGCTAAGATGTCACAATTTACTACACTTCAAGAGCAAAACAGGTTACAGTCAAAATTAAACATCTTAAGTTGGGCCACTCAGGTAAGTTAAACTGACAAAAAACTGTAATACAAAGAAAACAGCACTTATCTATATGTCAATAAATAAAACAGATTTTGAATGTTTATAAAAAAAACACTTTACTTCAAATAAGAAAATACACCACCTGCTGAGATAACTGCTTTTTGATGGTATTACGGTGTTTGTTTTGTTTAATACTCTCACTAAGAGGAATGATAGGTGGGTAGATGTCAGTTATTCCTGTCATATCTGTCTGCAGCCCACTACGTTACTAACTGTGTGACAGTGGTCCAACAAATATGACCTAATAATGACACAAAAACACCAGCCACAGCTTATCATTACATTTTATTTTTATCCTATGTTAATTTTTTTTTTTAAAGCATATTAGGGATGTAATAGACACATGAGATAGTTACAGATAAGGACCGGACATTTGAATTTTCCTCAGATGAAGCTGAACATGCAGCTTTGGGGCCCCCTGGTGGCTTGGAGGCCCTTAGCATTTTTTCCTAGTTTGCCTAGAACAAGAAATGTCCCTGCTTAGGAGAGCGTTGGCTTTTGGTTCTTTCTGTACCCTGTCTTGAATATCGTAGTCTTGGAAATGGAAGTATTTTGGAGGTGAATTGTCAGATCAGATACTGCCTCCCTTGGTCAATGTGACATCCTAGAGGCTAAAGGAGAACAGAGGATAACTAATGTCCCCGCTGCCTGTATCACACAGTGACACACACAGTCCACTCATCTCTCTTTTCAACTGGAGCTGCATTCTCCTTGCACCCATTTACACCTCAGCAGATCCATATCTGGACTTCACCCAAACCCACAGAAGAGACAACAGGGAAAGGAAGGCCGGAGATTGATAAGAACTTGCATAATGATAAGAAGGCATAAAATCAAGTGCTATTGACTTGCTGCGATGTCTCATGAAAGAATTGATGAGTTGGAGGAGGCCATGGGAAATACTGCAAAATTCAAAGACCATAATTTGTATGCACTGCAGTGTGTGCTGACTATCTGTAAAGTTTACAAAAAAACAATGATGAGACCTTGTCTTCCTGCTTCATAACTAGACCCCATGTCAGTAATAATTAAGAAGTCTGGGCTCAGAGGTGGAATGATGTACAAAATTGCCGGTGGAGTAATTAGCTGATGAAACATAGAGTATAGGTTATACACAGTGCAATGACCATTAAATGATACAGTAAATCTGCTGCTTGAGTAAAGGAAACCAATCTGAAAGTTATGTTCTACACCTCAGTAATCCTGCTTTACTTTTACCCGGCCCTCTTCATCTCCATTACCAATTGGTGAGGTGTGTCATACTCGCCAATGAGCTCTCAAAGGCTCTGTCAAACAGTGTAACTAATGTGTCTGCAAATTGCTAAGTCTGCTTCTGTGTTGTAATTTAATATTATTTATTACAGCCTATCTTGGCCATCTTCTTTCAGATTTTTCCTCTCCTGATTGATGTGGTGTGACATTATCATCAATATGGCCCAAAAGGCGGAGGCACACAGTGTGATTAACTTAAAGGCTCTTCGCTTCTGTTCTACACACTTTTTTTTTTACCATTTCCAGGTGATGTGTGAGATCAGTAGAAGGAGAGGGATTATTTGATTTTTTTTTTTTTTTCCATGCATGTAATGTTCGAAGATGAATTCACAGTGTCTGGCTATAATGAGTCGTTACTGCATCTCTGTGTATCCTCCACACTTGTCAACCATGGGGACAAGGTCTTTCATTATCCTCCCACTGCTAGCTACAGCTGTCTTTTCAAGCCATTCAAAGTGATGAGTACTGGATGCAGAGGGATCCTTACACCGAGAGCTCTCCAAGTCACTGGGAGTGGGATTTCTCACAGGGAAAGAAGCTTGACCTGTGAATCATGCAGCAGGACAAGGGGGTTTCTGAAATTCTATCAGCAGTCGGTCTGAAGCTAATCAAAATGAGGTGGGAGAATTCATTTTAGATACAACTGTCAACAGACAAAATGCGTAAGGATAATTAATGAAGTGGCTCCTGGGAAGTTCCTTCATGTCTGGAATGGATTGGATCGGGGTGGATCTACAGGGGAGCAACTAGACACCACCCTCCCCAGCTGCCCCTCTGACTTTACGTTCTAAAAACTACATAAATCAACACTATTCCCAAAAATCTCTCCAAGAATTAAAATAAGAGATGACTTCACCAAATGGATGGATGGAGAGATGGACAGAGTGATGGCATAAAGTCAGAGGATCCACCATTATTTCAGTGCAACCACATGGTACGGTTTTATTTTCCAGATAGATTCCAGTGCAGTCACATAACATGTTACTCAATAAAATAACATGTTTGCACTAAAAACCTTTGTCATAAGGTTAGATATGTAAAGATTTACATATACAGTGCTCAGCAGAAATGAGTACACCCCTTTTGAAAAATAAGATTTTAATCAATATCTCAATAAGCACATAAGCACGGTTTTAAAAAATGTGGACAAAACTGAGTTTTATAAAACATTTCCTTAACTGAAGACATGATATGTTGTATAGTGTCCAGTAGAAAATGTTGATTCTCAAAAAAAACTAAGGTTTTGTGACAAATCTGTTGGAGTTTGCTCATTTATGCTGAACCCTGTATCTTATTTTATTCATAATTATGATCAAACTAAAGGTGAAGCAAATTTCTACTCTATTGCATAATAATTCAAAAACTAGTTTAAAAGTGTTATTGACTCCATTCATACATATATAGACATACCACAGTGAGGATGTTCCCATCACTAGCGGATCTAGAAAATTTGACGTGGGGTGGCAGGAGGTTTTGTCAGAATTGCATGGGAATGTCCTCAGTGTGGTATGTGAAATCTCCATATATAGATGGGTAATTCTGAGCCAATTCACCTGAAGGCTCCCACCCGACCACCTCAGAATTGCTTCACAATTTTTTATTTTGATGCTCCTGTAACTAATAATTACTGTTCAAAAAATTTCAGGCCAATATCTCCACTAGTTTTGGAGATACTAAGCCTTCAAAAATGGGGCAGGGCTACATTTTTAGCACAAAACCAAATGTTACAATCAAACATGCACAGTTTGATGGCTAATAACTTCTGAACTGCTGACACTAAATGGTTCAAATTTTCACACATGATCATGTGATATATAATAAGGCTCTGCTCACAGAAGGAGAGCTTTGGATGTGACATATTGGCAGATTAATGGCATGCCAAATATGGCTTACTGGAATGCACAATTGTCCATGGTAGCACTTTTGTCTCTCTATATCTCCAGATCTAATGACACCAGATGTCTGATTCTTTTTAGTATATAAGACACGTTATAGTACTATCAGGAAAACATCTGATACCTGTGACAAAAATTATACTTTCTCATATATAGGCATCTATATTGGAAAGAATCTTATAATGCCTATATTTTGAATGCTTATAGTAAATATCTGACAAGGTCTACCAGAAAACAAATAAAATCAGTGAAAAGAGCAAGGTCTAATTGATATATGCTGTGATTAAACTATTTTATTCAAGCTGTTGGATATAAAGGGTTTTAAGACATACAAATGCCATTCACAAGGTTACAGCACACTCCATTATTATATTATTATTATAGTGCTGATTTTTGTTTTTTTTTTTTGTTTTTTTTGTTTCTTATAGTTTTTAGAACATAAAGTTAAGGAGGCTGCTGGGAGGGGCAAGGCTCTACAATGGGGGACCAGTTACACCCGCCCTGTAGATCTGCCCCTGGTTCCCATGCCACCCTGACGAGACCTCCTGCCACCCCATTGCCACCCCTTGTAAAATGTTCTAGATCCGCCCCTGGTCATTGGATCGTTCTTGGACTTACATGTTCTGGTCCCTGGAAGCAGATCCTGCACACAGGCGTCCTGAAGCCACTTTCCGTGTAGCTGGTAAGGGAGAACCTCTCCTCCAGTTTGCCCTTAGAGCAGTCATCAGAGGAGCTGCTGCATCCGCGCAGGGCCGCCGACAGCTCTGCAGCATCCACCCAGCCCGCCACTGACCGCTCTCCGCCCGGTGGCCCGGTGGCTCCCGCTGCAGGTGGAGCAGCCCGGTCCCCCGGTGCGTGCTGGTGGCTCCGAGTTAACGTATTGTTGTTGTCGGGGACGGTGACGCCTGTCTCATGGCTCTCGGTGGCTTGGCTGCTCATGGGGGTCAGCGGAGGCAGCGGTGTCGGCGGTGCCGGTGGCCCGAGCAGGAGCACCCTCAGGTCACCGAGCAAGACGCAACAGCGGCTCTTCAGCATGCCCTGGCTGCGCAGCATCCGCCTGTCTCCGGCCAGAAACTCACAGCACCATGAAAAGGTGCAGGAAGAAAACAGCATGTACTGTACGTGACCCCGTCATAAGCAAACACTTCATATGTGGTGAGATGTCGCAGGGGCAGGAGCAGGAGCAGGAGGGTTCCGGTGTGTGATGGGGTTTTGTTTTTAAGTTTTATTTGTTGATATCCGTATATTTAGATTCAGTGTCTTTTATTGTCTTGCAAAAAGGGCGCAAATCCAAAAGACAAATAAATCCCATTGATGCAAACAAGTGTCTGAAGCCATTAAGTTAAAAACAAAAATGGAACAGCTAAAAGAGGAAAGTCAAATGTTAGATTGATAGGAATATGCATCCAAGTAATAAGGCTACGGGCCGCTCACTCAGTGTCCACTGTCATTTCACCGCCTCAATAGTCTGCATGGTGTGTTCAACATAAACTATCTAGACAGGCTTCTCCCCTCACATTCACGCCGAGTGTAAGGAAGGAACAAAAATAAAATCCGCCTGCTGGAATACAAAACCAAATGCCAGGGTTCAATCTGAAATATTGAATTATCCCAACAATAACAACAACCAAAGCCACGTTTTACGTCCAAGTCAACAGAGCTCACAGTATATGTGTCGATGTCTTGAAAGGATTTTAAAGCAAATCAAGTCAATCGAGCCATCGTGCCATGTTAGGAAGCGAAATCTGCCTTACCTGGCGAGCTACACCGATTTCTATACGACTCACAGTTTGAGGGTTTTTTCATGGATCCCCAGCCAGACTGCAGGTCGCTTGGCAAGTCTGTGTGGAGCTTACATCCCGATTTATCGAATTTCCATGACCGAGGGACGAGCCAAAGGGTTTAGATCCGAGCGTTAAAATCCAACGCGATTGTCGGACTGTCCTGCTCGAGGTGAACGCGTCCGTAGCCCCGGTTTCTCCTGTGATCATTGGCTGCTGAATCGGTGCTGCAGCTTCAGCACCATGATTCCTGGGACAGCTCCCAGACGCCGCACGTCACCACCGCACAGTGATGCAAGCAGCCAACTCAATAGTACAACTGAAACACAATACATCACACTGCAAATGTTTAGACTCACACACCGATAATGATCCCGTTTGAAAAGGCACAGGAAGTCAATGCTGAGAATGGGAGGTTTATGCTTGTTGCCATGCAAAGTGTAAAAAGAATTAGAAGCTACTTATCAGCAATTAAACAATACATACTCTACACAAGAAAAACAAAAAACAAAAAAAAGCACATGCTCTATTATTAGCCTATAATAGGATCATTTATCATGGGCGTGTCACAGGAAGCAGGTGATCATAAAAAATGTAATTGAGCTCTAACGTTATCTAGTCTAGATGATCTGTAAGTTGATTGCAAGACGATGAAAAGAAGTGTCATACTGTATATAGCATCGTGGGGGAAAAATTATATATATGTATATTGTGAACAAAAATATTGATACATTATCACATCATGATTTCTTCAAGTGAAATTTTTATTAAATTGTCTGGATATGCATTTAGGTTTTTTAAAGGTACTGGGACATGAAATTTCACTGTTGTAGCTGACA
>JAPTGZ010000015.1:30649447-30660357 GCA_029814645.1 Fowleria isostigma | reverse complement strand
ATGGCGCGACTGGAGACAAAAAGGCGACTGGAGACAAAATAGCGGATGAGACTCAGGCGTCGTAAAGTCGAAACAGCGTAGGTCGAGTACCGTGTAACCTGAGGACCTCCTGTAGTGCAAACGGTTCAGGAGTTACAGTTGAATAATGATGGATGCAAACATGCGTCACCAGAGACGCAGATGTCCTAAAAGAGTTAATGTAGTTTTCTCAGGACCAGGTGTTAATTATCTTGAAAAAATGTCTTTTGCATTCCTGAAGTAACAATATGTTTTACAACATATCTCAAGATAATAGCATTCAAAACAGATCTGTCAATGTGATCTTTCAACAGACATCTATTAGCTACAGTGATGCAGTAAAACTTGTGTCCATTTTATTGTAAGCAGAGAATATAGATGTTTGCTGCTCAAGGTGAAGAACAGATACATGTACAGAAATATAGAAAAATAAGACCTGATTCAATCTGTGTATTCAACTTAAGTATTATGCAGTCACACAATGTGCAGACACAAATTTTCTCTTTGCAAAAATGTCATTTATTTGCCAATAAAAGTCTCTTGCAAGTTAGAAAATGCTTATTGTTGACCTCATGGCCAACAGTTTTGTAAATCTATGCACAACCATGGAAATATAATATACTGTACACTGTCACCTATAATGTCGGAATATAATATTTGTACCTCTTCCTATTGAATGATTGTGACAGTGTGATTCATTATTGATCAGTTAAGTGTATTTGGGACCCTGTATGTAACCATTGCTTGGGTCAGACATGATTACTGATGTGAATAGATAAGAATAACAAAGGAATAAAAACAAAATGATTCCAACTTTAAAGAGGGCGACATGCATGCATCACCTAAAAGTTTACATCTATCTTTATTTCATCTTTACATGCTCTAGAGTCTAGACACTGTTGGTTGTAACCTTGTCTAAAATCCAGTTGACAGGATGGTGTTATTAAAAAAGTTTCTATGTTAACTTGTTTTTACAACTTAAAGAAGTACAAATTTATGCAAAGAAATAATAATGTGGAATGAAATGCTTTCAAAGTGCAATATAAATGGAACAACTTCATATCAGATTATAGATACAAGTTTCCTTTTTTTTTTCTCAGCTGATTGCTCTTTCATTTATTTATTTATTTTCATTGTCTTTAAGGTAGATCAAGAAACTATGGTAATCAAGAAGTGAAAAACATTTACATTTCAAAAATCACTTTAACAAATATAAAAAAACAACTTGTAATTACAAAACCCATTTACATTTTTTAAAAAAAATTAAAAATTTTAGGAAACAAATCTACAAGTGACAAAACATAAATACAAATCCTGAAACAAATTAACAAAAGACAGCTCTTAAAGGAAAGGGAATGTTCTAATCATTCTAGCTAATGCTAATGCTAATGCTAATGACAGAGCTGTGCTTAAGCTAACTGTATCAGCATTAGGAGGCATGTTACTGAGCAAAGAAAATGGATACACACATAAAAATTTTACAGTCACTTTTCCTGTCAACTGAGTACTTCCACACAATTATTTAACTGGAAAATTAAACATGTCTTCCCGCAATAATGAGCACAGGGCCTTCAATCCACAATGGTGATAATCCTAGCGAGAACTGTTAGCCGCTTAGCATTTACTTCTCCTGCCTGTCCTCTCTTTTGATTGGTTGCTTGATTGGACCAATCACAACAGTTTCTGCCCTCACTTCCAGCATTCAGGACATTCCATTCCTGTTAAAAGTTGTCTTTTGTCACTGTGTTTTGGGATTTCTATTTGTGTTTTGCCATTTGTAGATTTGTCTCGGCATTTGCACTTCTGGGACACCCTAAAGAGCAGTTATCTGAAACACTTTTATTCATGGTGTGTGCTGCTGACCTCTTGGTCAGGTCACCCTTGTTAAAGAGATCTTTCTCTCAATGGGACTGTAATCTGGTTAAACAAAGATTTTATTACAAAACTGTAATTTGGCTATGACAGTAGTGCAAAGACCAAAAAAACTACTCTGAGAATAATGTCGGCATAAGAATTTTGGAACAAAACAAGGCCCTTTTTTCACCACCTGGTCTCCATTCCCTTTGGCTTGTTACATCTTTAATGGTATTTTCATTTTTCCATGGCTGTAAATGTAATGATGGATACAGCTACAGACCATCTTATAGTAATGGATTAGATTTATACAGTGCTTTTCTATTAACACATACTCAAAGCACATACAATGGATCCATTATTCAGTCACTCATATTTTCATGCTCTGGTGGTTGTAAACTATTTTTGTAGCCACAGCTGCCCTGGGGCAAGGTGAGTGAAGTGTCTTGCCCAAGGCCACAACAGCACATGACTGGAACAGAGTGGGATTCAAACTGCCAACCCTTCATTCATTGGGTGACCCACTCTTCCTCTAGCCTTTGAGGCTGCAGTTCTACGTCTGTGGAATACCCTCCCTGACCATCTCCACAGATAGTAGGTGCTTTTAAAAAAGGACTAAAAACCTTCCTCTTTAGTAAAGCTCTTTGTGATTGATTTTTATCTGTTCATTGTATTTGTTGAGTTTGTCTGTTGATTTTATCTGCTGTGTCGATTTTATCAGGCTTTTTTTTTATTGTATACTGATGCCTTTATTGTGCATTTTGAGATTTGGTGTCAAATGTAAAGTGTGTTACAAATAAAATTTATTATTATTATTATCATTATTATTATTATTATTATTATATTTTATTTTTATTTTTATTACCTCATGAGCCATGGCAAGGTTGAGAGCATGTTATTTTATTATTTTTTAACATGTTATTGTACTATACATCAACACTGAAATCAGTTTGGATCTGATGGAAATAAAACAAAATTCTCATTAAATCCTTTCAAACTAAATTCAACCTTTTTTTCATTAAGTATATATATATATATGTATGTATATATATTTATGTGATGCAGGCAATGACAGTGAAAAGTTGTTATAAAAGAATTATTAAAGTGAAATGTGAATCTAAGTAGAAAATTGCAGTTGATTAAATCAACATTACATCCAGTATTTTATTACAGAATAAGATGTCATTCATAATAGTGTCTCAGTTGTTAAGGCTAAAATGCAATTAAATGACAATCATTATTTTCCTTTGAGTGAATGCCGTTTAAATAGATGTTTTTCCGCAGTACATCTACAGGTAAACACTGTTATTAGGCGAGTGAAAATCAAATGCTGGTTGACATTTCTCTGACAGAAGGGGAAATAAGAGGTGGTAAGAGAGTAACTACAGTGTTTCTGCCTCATTTCACAGCTGCTGTTTGCACTGATTTCATCACATCTTTAAGCAATCTGACTATCACTCAGTGTCACGTCACTTATTTTTCTTTTAAGGAATCCGAGCATATGGACAGGATTAACAGCGCTGAGCATACACATCTGCCTGTCAGCCATCATCCTGGTCGTTTCTCAATCCTCCGCTCCTAAACATTCAATCATAGAGTAAAACCATGCAAGAAGATAGATAACCTGTTCCTGATCACCCCTCCAGCTGTCATTTCCGGATGCCACCAGTATACAATCTTAACTCTCAGCCGCTTCACACAAATGTCACTAATGCTGACTGTCATAAAGTTTTTAGGCGGACACTCGAAAAGCAGCTTTTGTGTTATGTTTTCTGTCAGCTTGAACTCTCGAAAGTATTATTGCGCCGAAAAAAAAGCTGCAAGGCTGAGAGGAAAACCATGTAGTGAGTCATAGAGGCGCTGCAGCTCCCATGGGAGTTGCTCTGCCATCTGGTTTCAGAGGCAGGTGTTTCCAAGACACCTCAAGACGTTTCATGTATCTTTTATTTACTTTTGCTTTACATTGTGTTGTTTTCAAGCTAGCAGCAATGGCATGTGTTGCTAATTTATGCACTTTTTTTATACGCTATTTTGGTGTATTTTAAGAATAAAAGGCTGTATGTTTGTGTTTCATTCTCCATTACGGTTCCTTCGGAGCTTATCCCAACTTGTTTTACTTTTGATCATTTAAAACCTGATAAAAAACACGCCTCTGCATTAATTATGCCCAACACGTTAGAGCATGTCATTTGATTATTTTTAATGTTTTGCTTCGAGCTCAGGCTTGTTCTCTATTTTCTCTGTGGTCATGTGAGAAAAAAAAACCTCCTGCAAAACAAAGGGAATACATTTGTTTTTAATTATTTTCCCAGTGTGATTTAGGTGTAGATTCTCACCCGCAGTGTTTTGTTGCTTTGCTTTTTTTTTTTTTTCCAGCGTGAAAGCCTTAATTACCCCAATTTACTCAAAGTGATGTGTTTTAAACACTTGAGTACTGACTTACTTTCTTATTGCATATAAAAGTGTAAATGATGAGACATTCTCATAGTCCTGTAACATGAAGGTGACTGAATCCAAGGTTCACTGTGAATGCATTTTAACACTTGCTGTAATGGTAAACATTGAAGTAGCATAATTTATTGTCCATTAAATGATACCATATCCCCCTGAGACCCATTGGGTAGAAGTTGTTTTTTTTGTTTTTTTACATTACATAATGGCCTTGATTGGAAACTGTATGATGCCACAGTTTTTCAGATGATATATGGCCTTTGCATTTGACATTTCATTTATTTATTTTTTAAAATGAAGCTATAAAACTCTTCTCCACTACATAAGATAAAAATCCATTGCTAGGTCTGGGAGGATATTTTCATATTATGTGTGACTGGTACACTTGTGTATATAGCCTTGTACAGATTGTGATACAAATACATTTTTACATGTAAATTGGGGAAATTACTAATCTTTTAAATATCAAATTTCAGCAAGTTAAAAAGCAAACCTTGAAAATATATTATTCATAAGGATGGAACTGTATTCTGATTGCCACCTATTTAAAGGATGTAGTATTTCTACTTGACAATGTCCAGAAATTACCTCAATATATAATCTCAGTCTTTACAATCACATGTCACAGTATTGTTTTGCAGAGATATAAAGTACATTTATTCACAGCCATATGCCAATGTCAAAGAAATGGACAAAAGGATAAAAATAGAAGCATAGCTATTGTTTTCACCACTAGATACAGCTCTCAAGTAAAAGAATGGAATTTGATGCTGAAATTTCAGCGTTTCCTTTCCACGGGTGAGATTGATTATGAAGCTAATGATGGTATATAGTTATTTAATTATCTTTGTTATATTAGATGTTTGTTAAGGTGCCCTGACACATATTTCCTTACTTTTGTGGTAATGTTCTTTCATTTTTTTGTGGAAAAAAAATGTCTTAGCTACCATTCATACCAACGTGGTACAGAAACCTGCTGGAAGACTCAGCTCAATTTGTGCCAGTTCCCATGAATAGACATTTTGTTGTTGGTAAACGGTGTTGACGTTTTTTGTTGGCGGGGCCGAATAGGTGGCAGAAAGTGAAAGTTGTGGTGTCAATGGAACATGGAAGCCGGTGTCAGATGAACAAAAATTAGAGAAACAGAGTAATGGAAGATACAGAGGCCTTCTATGATTATGTCAATGGTCTGTCAGTGAGAGACAAGGTGTCTACTAATAAACGTTGACCATTATCAGTGGGGTGATGTTTCCTGATCCATACGTCAGCTCAGTGGGTCATGGAGCCAACAGAATGGATGAAGGTGTGGACAGACATGTGTTTATATGTGTATGAAAAACCCAGCGTCTACATTAAAGAAAAGCTCAAGGCAGACAAACCCCTCCCTGCCTATAACTTCGTACTTTGCGGTCACGTCCAGGATGTTAAATACCAAGTGTTACACCAGACATTTGAAAGGTAGAATACTGGAGTAACTCTTACAATCCACAGGAGAAAACTCACATATGCGTCCATCGGTACTGTTGGACCAGTATTCACTGAGCCCATGTCACTTTTTATTAGTGAACATCCTGTCTGAACCTTCAGTTTCCGAACACAGAGAACACATAACAGGTTGAATATATAACACCATGGTGGTTTTTGTGTTGAGGACCAACGGATCAACGCTGCTGAGTCAGAGACAAAGACATAAACCCAGTTTTACAGATGTATGTGCTCATAGACCAGTGGACCAACTATATACTGACAGACAACTGTACCTGCATGGATGCTAAGTGTTCTTTAATGTCATTAAAACAGTGTCAATCACTGCTGGTTCAGTCATTTTCACTGCAGTTCCCTTTAATGTATTCAATCATAAGTGTCTACAGTTTGACTCAAAAGCCGCCTGCAACAACAGTATTCAGTAAAAGTGAAGGCTGATTTTTTTTTTAGCATTTATATTCTGACACCTACAGCACAATAACATTTCCCTTTACTTTTCTCTATTCTTTCCAATCTGTCCATTTACTTCTACTGACGCAGTGTTTTTCTGCCATCAGAGTGTGACATTGACTCCAAAGTGGTCTATATTCAACATGCTAATCTGCTTGACTCTGATTGGCTAACAGCTAGCCAATGTACATAGCACTTCCTTGAGCTGACAGTAATGTTTTACTTACAGTCTGAGCATTGGTAGTAGACTGCTGTGATGATACTGCTCCAGACTTCAACAGCAACCTTATTGTGAAGGCTCAGCATTGTTGAAGTTTTGTTTGAGCATAACGCACAAGAACGTTAACATTCAGCCATCTTTGCTGTCTACGAAAACTGTCACTGTGCGAGACAAATTCAGTGGGCGTGGTCTCACCTGAGTGAGCTCATGAATAGTAATGAGGCCAGGCAGTAACGCGTCACACCAACCAGCTTTTGTAATTAACCTGATTTCTCTGTTTATTGCTTTTCAGTGTCAGTATCAGACAGAGGAGGTAGAGTTTCATTTTCCAATTCACTACATAACACAAACACCTATGAACCGAACATATTTGAAAAAAATACAAGTTATACAACAAAGTGTTACTTTGACTTTTGTTTGAAGGAGGAAACTTGATGATACCAAAACGCAGGTGTATGTGAACAGCTTCGGATTCTATTCTGACTCATTCTGTTTGTGGAGGTGTTGCTTCATTGGTGGTTTTGGCAGCCCTGATGCATGCTGGTTCACAACTTCCCCCAGCTGTTGATAGTTTGGAATACCAACCCCTTTAAACTACAGCTACAAATTATTAGACTGATTCTGTTGCTACTGATGTTCATTATATCTCACAATTCTCACTGCATAATAAGAGCACTGATATCTGAAATTATAAACTACATAAGGAAATTACCCCTTTTTTTTCAACATGAGATGATTGGAGAAAAAAAAACAACAGGTAAAATAAAACCACACAGAATAAAAACACATACTAAAGAGGTTTGATGACTACAGATAAAGTAAAAATAGACGATAAAAAAACTAAAATAGCATGTATATGTTTTGAGTAGCAATGACGGAATGTACAGTATAAAGAATAGGAATATCAGTCCATAATAAGATTAGAAAAGACTTTAAGGCAAGATATAATAGGCAAAAACATTGATTTTTTTTATGCTGTTATCAATTTTGAGATTTTGGGCTAGTTTACTTTTTCAGTGTGTAGTCTGTCAAGCTGTTTTAAAAAAAAAATTAAAAATATACATTAAAATGTTTATTTTACTACCGTTTGTTTACTTGCTGCAGTAAATTTCTCTCAGATTTACCAAGAAGTTATCATTCCAACACAAGTCTGTCATGACCGGTATCACCTATGAACACCAAACTGTACATTTATACATTCAGCAGTCTGAAGGTATTTACAGAGGGATTTGTAGATAAATGATTCCCGGCCTGATTTATATGACATTTTAAGCAAAACAATATGGCAAAATTGGATTTTTTTTTTTTTAATTATTATTTTTTTAAGGCTATGGACAGTATATTTTTGATTTCCTTGGTAATGAAAGCAGATATCCTGAAATCCCCATTTATTTATTTATTTTTTATCTTGTGTGTAAAATGAATGAAAAAAGAATTTTGCACCAGGCTTTATCATGTGTTCAGATCTATCTACTGAAAATACATGCAAAATCATACATATTTAACGAAATTATGCCTAATTTTTTTAAGCAAACTAAAACTTGTAGTACATTTTTTTCATAACTATAAGTAATCAACTGAGGAAGTTTCATGGTGATATCTATTTTTAACATTTTTTTACTCTGACAATTTACCTTTTTCATCGGTAGTGTCTTGCCTTAAAATAACACAAAGCATATATAACTGAACATATTATACATCTCCTCTGTGTTTGTTGGATTTGTGTTTATGTGTGTATGTAAAATTGAATTGAATTGAATTGCCTTTATTTGTCATTGCACATTTTCAGAGCAACGAAATTGGAGCAGTGTGTCACCAGGAACAAATATTCACAAACATAAAATAAAAAATAAAAATCGGTTAAAAAAAAATATAGGAATATTAACCCTTTATAGGGCACTCATAAAAATACTCTGAAATTCAGTATTACAACAAGATTACTTTTCTGAAATCTTTCAAAAAATGTTTTATTGTCATGTAGAAAAAAAGGTCAATGAAGTGACTATATTTGGTTCCTTGCCTGGAAGTGGCAGAAAATGAATAAAATAAAATATATAAAAATACATCTAAGGTGAAAGAAACATGTATTTTAAAACATTAGAACATCACTTTTAGAACATTAGACCAACATAAGTGTTCATCCAGACACCTATTAACATCCACATTATCCCTTTGAACATCATTCCTTACATTAGTGCCATTACTTTATGGTACCTAACAAAGCAGGTACACTCACTGTTCATGCAGAGGTGGACCTTACAGACCCTGGAGACCACATTGGACCTGAGACTGTTGATAAATCTCCTCACTGTAACTGTTGTAGTCACTGTCTTGTAATGTGTGTGGAAATTACCAAAAATAGTCACTTGCCCAATAATGGGGTAATATATATAAGAATAAGAAAAATAAGAGGTAGATATATAGTCAGAGAGAAGGAGAGGGACTAAGAAAGGAGGAGGAAAAACAACCAAATTAATGAATGATAAATAATGAAAAGAGAGAAGAAAAATAACATAATAGAGCCCAAACCAAAACGGGTTTTATTCGGCAGGACAAATGAAGCCTCTAATACAGTAGGTGCTAAAATATACAGCATTTCCCTGAGTCAAACATCATGGTAGACCTGCCCGCACATGTCTCTGCCTTGTAAACATGGAGATCCAAGGACAACATAGGTTCCCGACTATGATGCTCTTCTGGTTTCCCTGGTGTTATCCAGCACAGCGCTGACATGGCTCAGTTATTCCTGCTCATTCATGCAAACTGTCCTCTTTCCTCTCTTGCCTTACATATCGCCTAATATTCCTCTGCCTCCCTCATTTTCTCTCTCCGCCTCTCTTCCTTTCCATCCACACTCTGGCAGACCCATTCATCCATATCTGGTACATCGGCGGTTATCCTGTGCCCCCCGACTGATGCTCATAGTCTGCCTTCAGATCTCTGTCTCTCCCCTAAGCAACAGCACAGATTAAATACTTAACTTTATTCATTTTTTTTTTCCTCTCTACCACCCTCTCTCTTGCCTGGCATTAAAAATTCATCCACTCTGTGTTGTGTTAAAAGCACATTACGCAAGACTCTAAATATACCCCCTCCCAGGCAGGAACTGTTTGTCCCTCACTGCCTTTACGTCTGTGTTCAGTCTGTGTGGATGCATGTATTGTATGTGTGTTTATGTGTGTGTGTGTATAAGAGGCAAGCTCCTTCTGTTATATCTGTCAAATCCCTAGCGGAGGCCGGCCACAATGCAAAGAAACATCCCTCAGGTGGCAACGGGGGTGATGCAGACTAATAACAGGTAGGGTTAGATAAGGATCTCTCAAATCAACAAACACTTAACTGGGAGCCTGTTTAAGGTTTTCTGCAGCAACAGCTTCTCATCCCTTTCACCTGAAGAAAAGTCTTTCACTGCAGTGTTTGACCACTTATTTATTACATAATCTATCACACAGACGTGGACATTCAGTAGAGAAGAGAAAAAAAAAACCTAGTACTGCGGTGTGAATCAGTGTCTCTCTCCAGGCTGGACTGTCTGTCTACCACCAGCAACAAAAGCTGACAGTGGAACCGTTTGATGCAGCAGCCTGGATGAAAAGCCTCTGTAATTGGCTGCCATTACAAACTGTACGCCATCCTTGACAGTGGCAGTGAAAGGACGGCAAAGAAAAGAAACATGTTCCCTCTAGTATTTTGTGAAATTTACTCTCTGCCAAAGAGCAACAGAACAAGTTCATTGTTGATTAAATGAGAGCAGTTTATGTTTGCGGCGTGGCATTTCATGTCTTTTTCCCTGTGTGTCCTGAGCGGTGTTGGGAGGGGTACTTTTGAAATGTATTCCATTACAGATTGTAGAATACAAGCCCAAAAAGGTCATCTGTACTGTAATCCATTACATTACTCAACCTGAGAATCGTAATCTGGATATTTGGATTACTTTCACATTTTCTTTTTTTTTCTTTTTTTTTTTTCTTTTGTGCCATTATCGAACAGTGAGAGTAAACAGTAAGATATGTGATAAATCGGTTCCTGTACTTGCAGATAGAGAATAAGTACAGATCCATATTAAAGAGAAAATAAAATAAAAAAAAGGTTAGCACATTTCCCAGACAAGCTCTTTCTGTAATTGTCTTTGAATAACCCTTAATTATTTCCCTTCCACCTACCCTCCTGTCTTACCCACACCCATACAAACCAAACAGAAATCAAGTAAATAGGTTACTTGTTAATAGCAATAATGACAGTGAAAGATAAGTGTAACTGTACTGTAATCTGTTACATTACTTAATCTAAGTATCATCATCTGAATAGTTGGATTACTTTCATATTTTCTTCAGTTTTAATACTATATGAATGTAGGGCGGCACGGTGGTGTAGTGGTTAGCGCTCACACCTCACAGCAAGAAGGTCCCGAGTTTGATCCCCGCACCATCCA
>JAPTGZ010000015.1:30608713-30619556 GCA_029814645.1 Fowleria isostigma | reverse complement strand
TCTATGTTTTCTTTTCTGTCTGTTTTAGTCACATGATACACACAGGAGTTAGTACTTGATTGCATAACCATTACTTTGATCACTTTTGATGGTCTAATCATTTTTTCCGTGACTGTATATGTCACACATGTGAGTCAGGTTGATGTGAAAGCCCAAATTTATTTATTTTTTGTCAGAGAATAGAGTAATTTAACAGAATTTTTCAGAAAACAACATCAAAAAGTTAGTATTTTCCCATAAACTCCAACACACATTTAATCCTTGTATGGTGTTTGGATCTGTAGGACCCATTTGAATTTTTTATTTATTTATTTTTTAAATTATAATATGTTTTTTTTCCCCTCATATCTCGATTATATTCCATTTTCATTAAAAAAAAAAAAAAAAACAGACAAAAAAGGTAGTAGTACTCTGATTCATAAATGTGATTTAGAAAAGGCCAAAGGCAAATATTAAACATATACAGTCATAAAAAAAATGCTGACTTTTGACTGGTGATGACATTGAAAAAATTAGCAACAAACAAGAGTAAATCACAAAAAATGAAGAAGAAAATCACCAAAAGCAATCACTGAAATGGAAGAAGAAGAAAATCCCTGGAAATGAAAAAGAAAATCACTGAAAACAAAGAAAATCACTGGAAACGAGAAAGAACATCGCAAAAAACAAAGAAGAAAATCACATATATATATATATATATGTCACAGGGTTTAAAAAAAATCTCAATGTCAGTTTTTTCCAGTGTCGTACAGCCCTACTGTGACTAAAACACACAGAAAAGAAAACATGGAACGTCTAAAAGCACTGTTTTTGTCAGTACAGTACCATGGATACTGATGAAAGAACTTATGTGATTTTGGTTATTATCAAGAAAACTATAGAAAATGGATAGATATCAGCTCTGAAATTAAACTCTTATAAACCGTTTTTTTTGTTGTTATCATAACATTTGTCCAAAAAAATGTATTTTTAGTTGTATCAGGCATTGTTATGAACATGAAATTCAAGAAAACATAGGGTGGTCTAATAATTTTTCCTACAACCATGTATGCTTTTTAATATTACTTGTATTTGGGATGAAATAAACACCTTTTGAGTATTTTAACATAAACTTGTGGATTGTGGAATTACAAAAACACAAATGCAGCAGGTCCACCAAACACTGGAGGAATAACACAAATATGAGCACTACTCAAGGGCTAAAATGTTTTGCTTTGCATAATGCTTGTCTTTAAAGCTTTGTTAAATAGTGTGTTAAATCAATTCAAAAGTCATAGTTTGGCCTGATTTCGTTTAAGTGTCTTCATTTCTTTTCTACATTGTCTTTGTTTGCCTGTTGTATGCGTCAGTCCTTTTATTCTGTTCTGTCTTCTTTGTCCGTGCTCCTTTGTTATGTCGCCGGTGAATCCAACATCTGGTGAAGGCAAAACAGCTGAAAACTAGCCTTTTGATTAACATGGCACAGTTATGGAATTGTTGATTGATGTGCATAGTCCTTGAATAAATTACAGTCACATAAATTCAAAGCTGTTTGGCACTGGTCTATAAATAACATGTCACCAGAATAAAAGTAGCGCTTTTTTTTTTTTTTTTTAAGTTTGAGTCTTTAATGAAGAAAAATAAAGTTAAAAAAAATGTTGGTTGGTTGTAGTTTCCAAGATACAGTCTTGGCTTAAAATGCAAAATTTTAACAGTTAATGAGGGAATGGGTTTGACTCGAAAGGAATGTTCATCTCAGAGCTACTAGATCTACTCTAACCCTAACCCAAACCCTAAACTTAACCCTAGCTGTAACCCTAACCCTAGCCATACCCTTACCCTAAGCCTAGCCTTAACCCTTACCTTAATCCCAGGCCTTAACCATTACCCTAACTCTAGCCCTACTCTAATCCTAACCCTAACCCTAACCCTAGCCTTAACCCTGTAACAACTCTGTAAAGACTCTTTAATTACTCTGTAATAACCCTGTAATAACTCTGTTACTCTAACTCTAACCCTAGCCTTAACTCTAACCCCAGCCCTAATCCTAACTTTAGCCTTAAACCTAGCCTTAACCATAACCCTAACTCTAGCCTTAACCCTAATTGTAACCCTAACCTTAACCCTAAACCAGACCTAACCCTAACCCTCACACTAACCTAATCCTAACCCTAGCCCTAAACCTAACCCAAATGCTAACCCCAACCTTAACCCTAACCCTAGCCTTAACCCTAATCCTAAACCCTAACCCTGACCCAAATTGTAACCCTAACCCTAATCCTAAACCATATCTAACCCTAACCCTGACACTTACCCTACCCTCACCCTCACCCTAACCCTAATCCTAACCCTACTCTAATCCTAACCCTAACCCTAATCCTATTCTAACCCTAACCCTAACCCTAAACCCTAACCCTAAACCAAGCCTAACCCTAACCCTGTTAATGAGAAGGACCTTGCCTTTACAGGCTCGGTTCTTAATGAAATACAACCAGTGCCATAAATTAATACCTAGTTATAATATAAAAGAACTGCATTACGTAATAAAATTAATTAATTAACACTTTAACAATTAGGAGATATGATCACATCCTATGTGTATGGATAGGATGGCCTCAGAGTTATTCAATATTCCTGAATCACAGCTGTTTGTACCTTCATGGGATTTGGTCTTTGAAGGTTAAAGCACAGACGAATCAGTGTGTCGGGACCACTTTCACCGCTGGGTTTTGGTTTTTTGTCACTAGATTTATTGACAATAGTTCAATGAGGGAGCAACTCCTTCATTTTTAGCACCATCCTTTTATTCATCACAATAACAACCTTTGGTATTCATACCAAGAATCAAGCCAACCTGACCTCTCCGTAAGCAGCGCCCACCCCCACATAATCCCACAACAATGAACAAAAAAAAAATGATATAATGCAGTGGAAAGCTGGAGGTCTGATGTGGCCTATCAGCAGCCACAGCCGAAGGGGCTCAGCTGTCATTTACATGCTAATGGTGTTAGCGGAGAGGAGGCCAACGGGGCCCGAGCAGGGGGCTGTGCTGGGCTGCCGGTTGAGGGGGTTTTCTGGGGGGCCACGCACATCTCTACTGTGGCGTGGATAACCATCTGCTGGTCCTCATCTGGTCCAGGCTGCAGATCCATTTACACGGCGTTTAATCAGGCAAGTCTGTTGGACGCCTCCTCTCTGGCACAAACAGAAAAAAAGCCTTTTTCTACATAAATGAGTCTGTTTTATCCAGAGTCGCTGTTTTGCACCTGTGAAGGTTCTGCTTGTCTCTTTTTATTGTCATCATTAGGCTGAGCTGCAGCTTTTCTCTTGAAATATCTTAAAGAACATATTGATGTTTGGTGCGTCATATACTGAGCACATGTCTTTATTAATATATGCACAGAATTCAAGGCTGGGAAATCAGTAACCTCTAATTTCCACCCACATGCTCACTGTGCGGTGTAGATGTAATGTCCTCTATTTAGATGAGATTCAAAGGTTGGTGTGGGCGGATTTTAACTTTGTGCATCCGCAGGAAAATAAGGAATAAAACTCAAAGCTGGGAAAGGGGGAAAAAAAATAACAGAGCCAGTATTATTAAAAGGGTGTAGTCATTTGAGAATTAAACTCATAATAATCAGATGAGCCATTGTATTATGAAAATAAAGATTTAATATTTGGAGGAAAAAGATCTGAAGAAAAATCCAAATATTTCAAGAATAAAGATGTAACATTTTGAGCAGAAAAGTCAGAAAATCATGAAGGTTGTATTTGTTTATATTATATTATTATATTATATTTATAATGAGCGTATTTGGTGAATCTATCAGAATATTAGGAGAATAAGGTTTGTATATTTTGGAGAAAATATGACAAAAATAGAGGTGGAATATTTTTGAGAAAGAGAATAAAATGATAATATTCAGAGGAAAAAATTCAGACAATCATGAAGAAAAAATATCATATTTTGAGAAACAATAAACCTATCAGGAGAATACTGTTATAATGTTTTGAGGGAGTCAAAGTCCTAATATCACAAGATAGACGTGTAATATTTTTGAAGAAAAGTACCAAACAATGAGAATAAAAAGATAATATTTAGAGAAAAAAGTCAGAAAATCTTGAGAAAAAATTATCCTATTTTGGGAAACAATATTAAAAGTACATAATACAATGACATTAAAGTGATAATATTCAGAGAAAAAAAACACAAGGGAAAATATACTTGGAGTAACTATAAGAATATTAGGAGAATAAGGATGTAATATTTGGAAAAAAAAGATGCCACATTACAAAAATGAAGGTGTAATATTTTTGAGGAAAGCTACATAACATAAGGACAATAAAATTATAATATTTAGAGAAATAAAGTCAGAAAATCCTCAGGAAAAAATTATCATATTTTGAGAAACAATAAGAATATATGGCACTAAAGCAGTAATATTTAGAGGAAAAAGTCAAAATATCACAAAAAATAGAGGTGCAATACTTTTGAGGAAAAACTACATAACATAATCACAATAAAATGATAATATTTAGGGAAAAAGGTCAGACAATCATGAGAAAAAAAGATTATATTTTGAGAAATGATCATAATTTTAAAAGAATAAGCTTGTAATATTTTGAGGAAAAAGTCAAAATATTACAAAAATAGAGGTGTAATTTTTTGAGGAAAAGTACATAACAGAATGAGTATGAAATAATAATATTTAGAGAAAAAAGTGAGAAAATTATGAGAAATAGATCATATTTTGAGAAACAATAAGAATATTTAGAGTAAGGTTGTAATATTTTGAGAAAATATTATAATATTGCAAAAGTCAAGGTGTAATTTTTTGAGGAAAAAGTTTAAAAAATATCTGAAAATAAAATGATAATATTTAGAGAAGAAAAACAGAAAATCATGAGGGGAAAAAAAGATTATATTTTGAGAAACTATAAGAATATTAGGAAAATAAGGCTGTAATATTTAGAGAAAAAGGCATCATATTACAAAAATAAAGGTGTTATTTTTTTGAGGAAAAGTACATAATATAATGAGAGTAAAATTACAATATTTAGAGAAAAAAATCACGATATTACAACAATAATGACTTAATATTTGGAGAAAAAAAATCCTAGTATAATGAGAATACAATAGTTTATGAAGAAAGTTGTAATATTATTAAATTAATTGGAAGATTTTGAGAGGGAAAAAATCATAATATTACAATATAATATAAATATTAATATTTTGAAAGGAAAGTCATAATATATATTTAATATTGTGTAAATAAAGTAAAGATTTGACTAAAAAATGACATTATTATATTATAAAAATGTCAAAATTAGCTAATGAACCACATGCAGGATCTTAACGATACTACTAGAGATGTTATTTTATCTCTTACTTTCTATAAAAAAAATTACAACATATAAAACTGTTACAATATTCTCATAATGTTATGACACTATTTTTGAAATATTTGATTGTTTTTGTCATCAGTGTGACTCCTGTACTCCTCCTCAGTCTATATTAACGGGTTTCAGTTCTTGTTTGTGGTAAAACTTTCAAAAATACAGTAAACACTATCAACCTATTGGAGTGTGACGCCTACGCCATCTTCAAACTTTTACTGCTCCTTAAACTTTAGTCAGACAATAACATTTTTAAGGATAACAGTGTTTTCATCCCCACACATTAATGGAACGGTAAAGCTAATCCTGGGGGGGAGGTGGGCGCGGCGGTTAAGATCACCTAATGCAATAAATCCCCCGAAACCATTGTTTTTTACGGTTGACAGGCAGCCGGCATTTAGATTTAGAAAGCTTACGTCCCATATTTTTTAGTCATATCTGCTAGAAGCAATCTAGGTCCAGCACTGGCCTAGTTCTGTCCCTCTATTTTGGGCAACCCTTTAGAAAGTATTAAACTGAGAGAACAATGCAATTTTAGCGGCAGCATTATGAAATGTACTTGCAGATGAGAGCCACATCTGTCCAAAGTGGACGAGGGCTGGAGGGGCACCAATCATGGAAATGTGGACCCAGATACTAATGATCTGTCACATAGAGGACAAAGAGAGGTTTACAGTGATAATAGAACATCTGAGCAGCGTTGGAAGGGTTACTTTTGAAATGTATTCTGATGCAGATTACAGAGTACATGCCCAAAAGAGTAGTCTGGACTGTAATCCGTTACATTATATGCGTATCATATACCAAATGCCTGGATTACTTTCACATTTTCTTGAATTTTGATTCTAAATGAATGAAGTAAATCACACCATGCTTACTACGTTATAAACAGAATTATTCTTGTGAGTTCTTTAGTTTAGTTTATTTCATTTCGAGCTCATACACTCCATGTGCAGTGGCAATTTCATATACATGTACAACAATCAGTACCATTCATATACATCTCATACATGGAAAGAATACGCACATGTACAAAAAAAACAACAAGCAGACTTGTAGAACTTGTATACAAAACTATACATAGTGAGTTATAAGGGAAGATTATTCATGTAGAAATACACAGAAACTGTACATGTAAAAAAAAAAAAAAACTACACAAGGAACATACACAGAGAAGTGTCCATTGTAAGTGTACATAGATATGACAATTATATTCTGTTTTAGAGCTGTACTGAAAAATAATTTTTTTGGCCCCTTTCATTATCATCTAGATGATTTGTTTAAAATCTACAATAAATTATCAATGATTTGTTTTTCACCTAAATATACCTCTTTTTATTTAACGTGTTACTTGGTATTTGATCTCAATTGTGAATTCTCAATTTGTTTAGTACATTTTATAAATAATACAAATTAATATTAACTTAACTCCAGTACTGACTGCACAACCTGACAAAACTAAGTAAAATCTACTTGAATAACAGAAGTAACCCTGCAGGTTTTTCTTGACAAAAATGTGCTTCATTACTAGTCTATAAAACTAGTACTAGTAGTATAAAATTATTTCTGATATACTTATGAAAATTAGAATGATATTATAATAAAAAATAATAATAATGTAGCGAACAGCACTGACCATGTTTTGAGTCATGTGACCCATGTCGTTTACAGTTTCACCAAGTCCTGTGACCATGTGGTACCTTAAAAGTTTTAAATAAGTGATAACCCTTTAACTACCCCACCAAGAAAAACCTGATGAAAAATGTTTTTGTTTGCATTTCTTATTTTCTTGGGTGAGTAATTTATAGATTTTTTTGTTTTTTTTTACTAACTAATATCAACTCGGAAAGGGTCAACATTACTTACTAAGTTCATTCTTTCAACATATTTATGATGTATTACCACTAAATGTTTAATATTTGCAGCAATAGATAAAAAAAAGTTTTGATTTTATAACAAGCAATCCATTATTTTATATTGGCTTAATTTTTCTACTTTTACCATAAAAGTGACAAATCATCTATTTGGTTGAACATGTTTGAGAAAATTATTATGTATCTAATTTAATTTTTTTTGTGGTATCAAATAATATAATTATGTTCAGGAAGACCTCTTATACTATGATATGCCAAAAAAGTATTCATATCCTTCATATTTTTACTAAAAGTAATCAAAATGTCTTTAGTGATGTTCATCTTTCTTGACTCAGTTAGATTTAGATAAGTTCGGTACTCCACTTATTAAAATATAGTGACTAAAAATGTGATAAACCATATGGTTGAGCAAGCAGTTAAAGGGTTAAAATCAAGTTACAGTTCTGTGTTTGTAGTTCTATGTCTCATGTTCTGCCTGTTGGGGAGATCAGCTGACTTAACTGGGTAAAAGGCATATTTCAGTATTTTTCAGTTTAACACTGCGACTGAACAGTCTGTGCTGTTTTTGTATACATGTCATGAAAAGAGACTAAACTAGAAAAGCACTCGGAGAGCGCAGACCTCCGCCAATCATGGTAGTTCCCCCATATTGTGAGTCACACCAAAGTAATAATCCTACATTTATTTATGTCAGTGCCCTGACTGTTTTTTTTGGGGTTGTTTTTTTGTGGAGTTATATGCACAAATACTGAAAACAATCCTACCTCCCAATGTTAAAGAATTCTTTTTAAAAAATCCTGAAATTTTCTCAAAATCCATCCAGTAGTTTTTGTGTAAAGTTGACAGACAGACAGACTGCATGCAGCACACTGCCCTCGTACCTGGCCCCTCCCCCTTCCACACACATACAGCTCAGTAAAGCGCTGGTAGCCCCGCCCACACCCTCATGGAGAAGGGGAGAGACATAACTCGAATCGAATTAGCACATTTGGACCAGAGTAAAATGTCGGATCACTCCCAAAATTTAATCGATTATTCTTTGTGTCATTTCCACCATGTCCTGAGAGTTTCATCAAAATCCGTCCAGTTGTTTTTGCGTAAAGTTGCTAATAGAAAGACAGACCAACAGACAGACAGACTTATAAACGCTGGCAAAAACATAACCTCCTTGGTGGAGGTAATTAAAGTGACTTCTCGTAGTTGAGCGTTGTATTGAGGCCCAAGAAGTACAACAAAAATTCTCTCCCTCCCATGACTTTGTTTGACCAAAATTTACGAGTAAAAGATCTTGTGTTAAAGGAATGTATATGCAAGTAAAATTTACTTGAGAATGTTTGATTTGGTAATCGTTACTGGTATGTAATCTTTACTTGGGAATTTCCAAAGTAAAATTTACTAAGGATTTCTGTGTGGAAATTGTTGCCTATGTTTTTTGGAGTAAATGGCACCCCATATTTTTTTCAGCATGGATGAATGTATTAGGTCTAAGCCTCCTAAACACATATGAACATGTGCTGGACTAGTAAAACCCAAGTAACTTATTGGTGTTTTGTTTGGTTATAGATAAAGAGACAAAGAGCAGATTCAACACAGATGTGGCTCTCATTCTCAGCTCTATAATTCCAGCAGGGACAGAGGAAATGGAGAGGATGCTGAATTTGTGAAATGATAGAAAATAACAGAAAGTAATCCATTGATGTTTAAAAATTTAACTGTATTCGGATTACCATGTATTAAAATTGTAACTGTACCGGAATACATTTCCTCATATTTTGTATTCTAAAAATGTAATCCCATTACATGTATTCCATTACTCCTCAACACTGCATTTGAGTGTGTATGAATGGTGAAATCTGATCTATACCTGCCTTTGTTTGTGCAAGCTTGCTGTCAGATGTCAAATGATGTAAGACACCAGAGATTGATGAGTTCCTTGAGTGCTTTCAGCTGTTCTGACCTTTAAAATGGGAGAATGGAGAACTCTTTTTGAGAGTGCCTCATAAAGAGAATAAAAAAAAAGTCACTCTCTTCCCTTTGTATTTTCAGATTCCTATGAAATGTTCAGTATCTACGCATTAACACACACTGAAATCCCACTCAACTCCTGCCTTTCAAAATTAATCACATCTTCAACTGTGTAGCTCCAAAAAAAAAAAAAAAAAAGAAGTGCACATATTAATCTTGTTTTCCCACAAACTTCAGGTACATCTGCCCAGTCCTGTGATAATACTTAATGTTCCCTTTGTCCTGCATCTACAAATCAAAAGCGGCAAAAGAATAAGTTCCCAGAGAAAATCAGACACCAAAGAAGGCAGCGTTTATAAAACCGGTGGCTTTCAAGTTGAAAGCCGGCGTAGGTATCCTCAACATCCTCTGTCGCTTTGATGTGATTAAGATGGATTCAGACTTCTCCTCAGAGCCCAAACTACACAGTTTCTTTTTAATAGTAACAAAAAACAGCAGAGAAATCAAACAGAGCTGGTGCCTCATTGGACTTTATATGGGCAGTAAGGGGTGGTTGTTCAGGTGGTAGAGTGGGTCATCCAGTAACCAAAGGGTCGGTGGTTCAATTCCTGCTCTGTTCTGTGTGTTGTGTCACTGGGTAAGACACTTCACCTACCATGCCTCCAGTGTCATTCACACTGGTTTATGAATGTTTGGTGGTGGGTGGCTTGAAAAGCGCTATAGAAATATAATTCATTGTTATTATTAAGTAAACTGTATTGTAATCAATGGTGAGATCCCTTTAGAGTTATGTGTTCTATATACATATGACAGTAGTGTATTTTTATTTTGAGCACATCAAATAATGAAGAATAATACGACACAGAGAAAGAGTGGGAAGAAGTATAGATTATAGACTCCCACCACCTTTTTACAAACTAATAATTAAATCAATTCGGCTTCCTGTCCTTTGCTTTACAGCAACAAAAAACATCCATGCAACCATTCACTATACACTTTTATAATTACCACACGCACAATCAGATTTGCATAATCAAAGTGTAATATTTAAATGCACTTAAATATTTGCTACAAATACAATTTGTTAATAAATGTAATAATATCTCCTAATCATGATAATCTGTGTTAATTAATTAATTAAATACAAATAGGCAAAATAATTCATTATTTTATGCACTTCTTCTATGTTATAACTAGTTATTAACTTAGTCAGATAATGTTGTATATTTTGTTATCATGCATATATACATATAAAGTTTGTCAATTTCAAACATACATTTTCAAGTCAAGAAAGTTGGAGTTTGTGGTAAATGTCATCAGGGATGTAACTCACCCCGGTTTTTCACTTTTTGAACTTTTACCCTCTGGCGGGCGTTTCCGGACATTAAAGGCCAGAACAAACTGTCGAAAAAACAGTTTCAGTCCCAGAGCCATAACTGCGCTGAACACTGCCAGACACTTATACAAGTGTGTTACTGCTAAATGTTCTCTGTGTGTATATGATGATGTTTTATTTATTTATTTATTTATTTTTGAGGGGAGGTTGTACTTCCAGTGACGCCTTTCTGTGCTGCACTTTGAGCTTTTTTAGATATTTATGCCATCCAGGGTTTTTCTTTTGTATTTTC
>JAPTGZ010000015.1:30461736-30478884 GCA_029814645.1 Fowleria isostigma | reverse complement strand
TCGTTTTTTAATCGTATCGGCCACCACAAATCGTGATACAGATCGAATCGTTGTCAAAATGAATCGTTACACCCCTAGTTCTTCTATGAAACTGGTCCCTAACCAAAGGACAGGGCAGCTAAAAATTTAAGTCAAATGTAGACTAATGTTATGAAGCAAGTTTGGAAGCACTTTGGGTCTATTTAAAAAATATATATATTTACTGAGATAAAAAAGAAAAAACATGTTGTTATATATTCTTTCTATTATTTTTAATACAAAAATCTACATGTAAAAAAACCACAAAAATTATGTGCTACTATTTTTTGGAATATCTTTTTATTCTCTCACGGGTATATTTTGAGAATTTGTTACGTCTATAACTAGTTACGTCACAACATTTGCACATATAAGGTCAAGACTTCTGATGAACATTTCTCCAAGTACGACATAATGGTTTGTCGTTAGCGGAGGTTGTAGTCCATACTGAAAATATGTCCAAACTTTGAGCCCATTACCAAAACACTCAGGTGTCGGTTGTATTAACAAACACAAGTCAGAGCCGCACAGTCAACAACCTGGAGGGGGCGGGGTGTGAAGTGGCTCATTTGTATTTAAAGGGCCAGCGCTCAAAACAACCTCTCTGATGTCATTACTCAGAAATAGGGTTGAAGATAGGCCTGTGGAGGTGAATTAATGAAGAATTCTGACTTAACCACAGTGTTGGGCAAACTGTTTTCAAAAAGTAGTTATAGTTACTAGCTGCTTTCCCAAAAAAGTCATTGAATTAGTAACTGAATTACTCCTTTATAAATGTAATTAGTTACCAGGGAAAGTAATTATTGCGTTACTTTTTTGAAAAACCTCCAAATATGTAAAATAATTCAGATTTTTTTGTGTCAGTCTGAATTAATGGAAAGCAAGTGATCAAAGTTTTTTGTCTGGAGGCGGCTTATCTAATAATATTAGTCCTGTTGATTTGTTCATGAACGGCACTTGTTGAGCGAGCCAGGTCGGATAGCAGCCATTATTTTTAATACCATTATTCCCAATACTGGCCAAGAGGTGGGAAGTATTTCGCTACTGTACTTTAGTAGATTTTTTAGGTATCTATACTTGAGTATTTATTTTTCTGGCAGCTTTTGACTTTTACTCCCTACATTTGTGCATAAATATCTGAAGTTTATACGTCTTACATTCTCAGAGTAGGCTCGTTATTTTTTCAAACTAAACAGATTTGACAGTACACACTACCCATCCACATTTCATTAAATTTTACCCATACCAGTCAAATTTTTAGTATTTTTTCAATACATTCACTGTGGAATTAGAAAAGGAAGCTTTTGGTTAAATAAGTATAGTTTCATTCATGGCAAAAAATGCAGATTTGCTTTTTACTTTTGTAGTTTATTACAATTGAGAAGTTGTACTTTTTTACTTTTACTTAAGTAAAGGAGTGGAATCAGTGCTTCTACTGGAATGAGAGTATTTTTCACACAAGTAGCTGTACTTCTACTTAAGTACAGAATGTGAGTACTTTTACTACCTTTGCCATTTACAGTTAATGTAGACCACAGAGAAATGTTTTGAAATGCATAATTCCATTTAAAAAAGCAAAATATCACTCCTTTAAATAGCCAGAAGCATGGATATGGATATTTTAGTTCTTTGTCTTCCCCAGGCCTGACAACAGCACACAACTTATTGGCTTTTTCCTCTTTTTAGTTGGCAAACCACAGAACTTTGTCACAGCAAACAGGTGTGACAAGAGACAGGGACACTGAACAGAGTGTTCAGGGTCACAGCTGATTAAACCTCTTCTATGCCTCCTCTTTGTCAAAACATATTTTCCCATCATTAGAAAACAGAGCAAGTAAAAAACTGCGACTGACTTAGAGTGTGACTCACACACAGCTTTGCCATTTACTGAATCATTTGCAATCAGCTGCACTGGGATGAATTTTATATTTTACAATCACATCAGCTGATTAAACAAACATTCATATCATTCACAACAGCTTCAACACACATTGTGCTACACCGGCATTTGATCCAACTGATCGCACAGTTGAGAGGTGACGCGAGCAGTGTGATATGTGCATCCACTCTGCTCTTTCCACAATACGGTACTTGAGTTGAATTGAGTAATCAGCTTTTTATGCCATGATCTTGTCATTAATGAGGACATTTCTCCAGTTTAGTTTCACTGAAGTTGTGTGAAATGTTAAGCCATTTTTACAGTGAGGTTATAATATTTGGGATTTTTCATTATAGTTTAGTTTTATTTAGTTTTGAGGGTTTTTTTCTCTAATTCAGTTAGTTTTAATTAGTTTTTAGAGCAGGTTTGCTGGATTTTATTAGTTTTCTTTTTTCTAAATGCTTAGTTTTAGTATTAGATTTTTCATATCTTTTATCTTCCTGGATATTGTATTCATATAAATCCCCATACAGGACTTTGCTGCTTTCTCCTAACTTTATTTGCTATGTTTTCAGGTAGAGTGGGGAACAGAAGCCGACTCTAAACCACAAGTGAATGGAAGTGATGGACTGTGAAGTGTTTGAATGGTGCCGCTAGCTAAAATTGCTCAAGCGACATAAATCAATTTTATATCATTCCAACAAAGACAAAAATGAAGGAAATTTTATCTATAATTTTTATACATTTTAGTTAGTTTTGTAAGCACATAATACAGTTTCTGTCATTGTTTTTTTTTCCTTTTAATGATTTAATGTTTTGTTTTTTATTTATTTCAGTGTTTTTTCAATTCTAGTTTTCGTCATTTCTTTAGTTTTCTTTAACAATAATAACCTTGTCTTCCAGTCACAGTGGATATAGTAGTCAGGTATGTGAACAATGCTACTCATGTTGCAGCTGCTTGTCTGTGCATAGGTGTCAGTAAAAAGCAAGTATTTCACAAGCCTTACTCTTGCAACTTGGCTGCATCAGAATCAGTATTTGTGCTGCTTACGCTTTAGCTTCCTCCTTGGTTCCGTACGTAACATTCACCACTGCTGTTTCTGTGTCAGTGTTCACTGTAGAAAAAGAGAAAAAGAAAAGGAGGGGAAAAACATTAAACACAGTAAACACGGACACTTTGACACATGCACGCAGCAGATCTTGGTCGCTGCCGTAGGTGAGTTGGACACGCGTCCAGGTTCCCGTGGTGACCTAGAGAGCCACTTGTCTGTGTGAATCCATTATAGCTATCACAACACTGGCTTCCCTCCAGGCCCTGCTGCTGCCTCTACAGATAGAAGCTGCTAAGCACAATAGGCTCTCCACCACTTCCACAATACGGGATTTAACTTTGACATGACAGCCTAAGTAAAGCAAACAATCACTGCACACACTGAAACGAAACGCACAACAGACAAACGTTTGGATTGTTTGTGTCTCCGTAAGGTAAGGAGTCTTGCTGGCAGCGCACGCCTTACAAAGACAAACCCTGAGGCGAATTTGATTTTAATGTCAAATCTACACTACATGCACAGCTAAAGCGACAACTCTTCAAAACCTACACAGCCAACTGGTTGGGGATGTAATTTGTGTACGCTCAGCTCTACCCGTGACAATGTGTGGCTTTTCTTGGTCGTGCGTAAAACTGAACTGAACATCTGTCACAGAACCTTGACATTAGGACTTTTGATTATTCCAGAAAACTAATGAGCAGATTAATCAATGCTGAAATACTGAGTAATTGTAGCCCTAAGAGGAGAGTACATAACCTGCAGAATAAAGGCTTCAGTCTAAAGGAGAAGAGATACAGTCGCCGAAAAAATTACCCTATTTTTTCTTCAATTTCTTGTTCATTTTAATGTCTGGTACAACTAAAGGTACGTTTGTTTGGAGAAATATAATGATAACAACAAAAATTGCTTTTAGAGTTTAATTTCAGAGCTGATGTCTGTTCATTTTCCATGGTTTTCTTGATAATAACCAAAATCACATTAGCTCTTACAATATCTATGGCATTGTACTGACAAAAATAGTGCTTTTAGGCATTCCATGTTTTCTTTTCTGGTTTTTTTGATGACTTTTGATGGTCTAATAATTCTTTCCACAACTGTAAACCTTTCCCATTGATTTCAATCTAAAGATGAGACAGACAAAACAGGGGCTGAACTGTGAAAAAACTAATACAGTATAATCATCTTGAGGTTGAGTTAGCTCTACACAGAAACATCTTGCAAAAGAATGAGCTTTAATTACTTGTGCATGTAACTGTCCTTGGCTAAAGAGGCTGATTCAGTCTTTGTTTTACGAGTACATCTACTTCTGCTCATATAAAGAATGTGAATGTCTCCGCTAACTCTGACTGAACAAAGAAATCAAGAGACAGAAATGGACCTAAAAGGGTATATAGTTTTTGTCGCTCCAGCTGTACCCTAGAATGGTATGTAGCGAGCATGTATCTCTGATCATTGGTACTTTTTAGTACCTTCCACTCTGTACCTCTAAAAAGACATTTATTCACCCAGGGGATAAAAATGTACTCCAATGCCCTGATACAAATAAGTATCCTTTAAGAAGGGACACAATAAGTACCTAATGAGGTACTGCTGGAGCGACAGGGTATTTTGTACTTTTATGAGGCAAAAATATATGTTTAAAAAAAAAGAGAGAAAACAAATATATTTAACAAAATGTATTAATTCATTATCAACATCATATTTTAAATGTGGGTCATTTCACTGAAATTGTTTTATAAAACTGAGCTGTCACAGTAGTGCTTATCAATGTCAAATTGAAGCATGTGTGCAACAACATTCCCTTCCATTACTTTGCAAAGTACAATTTCCCCTAAATTTTCTTGCCTTTTCATTCTACTTTCCAGCTTCAGTTATTTTCAGAATCAGTTCTTTGGCTGACAAAGCAGGAAAACAGGCTACCATTTTTTGCAAAAAGAAGTTCTAACAAAAAAAAATATTTGCTGCTGTGACATCACACAAAGCCTGAGAAATCTGTTTCCAGGGCTACATCCAGAACAGCGCCCCCTGTTGAGTTTGTGATCAGTGATTGGCTGCACCCCATACTTATTAAAGGTACACGTTGGCACCTTTTGCTGCCATGCAAAGTTTTGTATCTTTGAAGTTAACTACAGGTCCCCTTTTACCACTTTATGGGTCATTTCTGTGCCTTACAGGGTACATTAATGATTTAAGTATCTTGAGGTATGAAAGTGATACCTTTATTTCTTTGTGTGTACATGTAGCAGATCAATTACTTCTGTTTACCAGGGTCAAATGGCATGTTTACTTCATCACTAATGGATCTTTTTCTGTGTAACTCCTACAAAAACAATGACGCATCCACAAAGGCAAAGCTCACTGAAATGCACATTCTGCAGATGCCAAGACGGCTAATTAAATGTGCTAATAAACTTTCCTGCAACATTCGGGAAGTTGGCCCTATGTACAAAAAATGTAGAAAGAAAAAGAAAACACCAGGAGACATGAGCCAACTGAGACCAGTTCTTTTACCAATAACAAAGAAAACTGTGTGTGTTTTTTTAACAATAGGCGTCAGACAAATCCTCTGCAAGTGAAAATGTAAATTTCCTAACCTGCTGGTGGTTAGTGGACAGCAGTTTTCGAAGGGTTAAACCCAGTGAGAGTGCCCAGCTGGCGGAGAGAGGGTGAGTGGGCAGAGTCTGGCTCGGTGCCCGGCCCCGGCGCTCACAGCCAGCTCTGCCCCGCCCCGCCCTGTCCCGCCACTGACAGCCTTCACCAATGCCACACAAGAACATCACACTCCAAAACCTCAGCCCGTAACCAGAGCGCATGGATGGGACACGGGCAGACAAAAGTGACAGACAGACAGGAAGTGGGACGGAGACATCGACAGCGACTAAATGGAGGATGATGCATAAACAAGGCGGCTCTCTGGGAGCTCTGTCTACACGCTGCAAATGTGGAGAGCTGCGCTAAAGGATGAAAGAGATAAAGACGAAAGGCTGGGGCTGGAACAATACGCTGGAGCAGTACAAATACAAAAGCCTGTTTTACGGTCGCATTTAAATAGTCATTTCTCTACTGGGATCGCTTTTAACACCTGTTATGACTACAGCTGATGGTAGTTGGTGTTGGCTGGATGTAACCCTTCAAGACCCAGGATTAGTTTTGTGATGAATTTTTCCTCTACATTTAATCTTTCCTGAGTGATTTATCACCATTTATTGTTTTAACCTCTGCATTTCTCAGTGAAAAGCAAGGATTTTCTGATATACAGTCATGGAAAAGATGATTAGACAACTTGTTTTCTTCAATTTCTTGTTCATTTTAATGCTTGGTACAACTAAAGGTACATTAGTTTGCACAAATATAATGATAACAACAAAAATAGCTCATAAGAGTTTAATTTCAGAGCTAATATCTATTTATTTTCATTTTCCATAGTTTTCTTGATAATGTGTAAGGGGTGTAGGGGTGCAGGAGATGTATATTCACCATTAAGATAACCAGAGATGGGAAATCCCAGTCCCATAGAGTAAAAGTCCTGTGATGTGTTGGTTCTACCTGTTCACATAACACAGGTGATTCCAGTAATGCTCCCATCTATTTTGGATGAGGAGTTATGCTCATCAAAACGGGCTGGTTCAGTGAGTGGTTGGATTTTCTGGGATTTCCCACCTCTGAAGAAAACATGCTGATGGGAAAGCAGCAGCACGAGCAGCACTAAAAACAAAGTTTCTATTGATATGGATACCCCCTCTCAGCTTTCTCATTTCAAATGCCCCCCATCGTTATCCCAGCACCCCCTGGAGGGCTGCACCGCCCCTGTTGAGAAACCCTGGTCTACACAAACCTGCATAAATATGCCTGTAGTGTGTCACCATGGGGTTAGTGTTAGGATAAACAAAGATTGCACTCATGACGTTGATGCATATTTGTTGCATACTGTGACGTTCAAGACCCTATAACTGTTTCTCCCTGTACACAAGCAATCATGAAAAGTTTTCCAAAATCTCCACTTTGGCCGGAGTTTTGAGAAATAATCATTTGCAGTGACCTACACCAGTTTTCTTGTGGATGAATGATAAAAATTGTGATGAAACGCATCCATTCTGATGACAATGCACATAAAAACATGCATGTAAAAATCTGCATTTTGTAGGTGAAAACTTCACTTCCTGTTGTACAGGAATTGTACACAGTTTTTAAGGTAAAATCAAGCATTTTTCAAGCACTTTTAAGGGTCATTTTCAAATAAGTAGTAATAAGAATGTGGGTGGTTTAAAAACCAAACCTTAGGCATGGTTGACTAAAAGAAAGAGAGCTCAGGATCCATTAAACATAGTAGAGTTCTATTTCAATTTTCAGACCTTGAAAACACAACACTCAAGCAATTTCAAGCACCTATACAAACCCTGTCCAAAGTTGTACTCTAATCAGGTGTCCACTTCCCCTGTTCTTCAGTCACATTCTGCCAAACCTTATTCATTCTTAAACAGATTAAACTGAACCCATTATGTAACTCCATTCAGAAACACCAGACTCACAGGAAAGTGGGGCTTTTGCCTTGTAAAAGTGCTGCTTCGATTAGTTAATTTGTTTGGCGATTTGTATCCAAAATAATGTATTCACACACCAGGGTGACACAACAATACAGGCTACAGAACTGCTCCTTTTGTTGCTGAAGTCTGGTAGGTTTAAATGCACTTAAACCAACACGGCATAGTTTTTCAGCCTTTAAGCTATATTTTCCTGGTCATTTTAATGGGACAACAATTCACAATAGGTTCAGTTACACTTTCATCATCACTCCAGAGTATCTGTATCGCCTGCACTGGCACTAGACAACTTCTGGGTTTGGGTATGAAATATAGAAGAACTACAAACAACTACAAAATTTGACTGCTTTATGGTGTACATCACTAAAACGTCACGTAACTGATGGGCGCATGCACATGCAGTGATTGGAGTTTGGTGTATCAGCTTTTGAGAGTTTATGTTTGCTTTTATGGAATAAAGGAGACAAGCTCCAGGGGAACATTCGCTTCCGAGAGAATTTTAAGGACTGTTGTCTTGTAGCACCAAGACACCATTCACCGAACAGGACCACAACTCCAAACTCATCAGAACCCCGGTCCAACCGAACCGTTATGCTGAAGTAACAGGCAGTGGCGGTCCCTCCTACAGGCGCTATAGGCGGTTGCCTGAGGCGCCACCCAGTGGAGGGTACCAAACATGCAGCAAAGAAGGCCAGAAAGATTGCACTGTAAATACAAGTGTGAAGTGTGATCATGCAAAGTAAAATATAAAATAGAAATCTTTAGTTGAGGTGAATTTGCACCTAATTTTTTTGGTTAGTTTTGTATATTATATGGATCACATTTTTTATTACATAATTTTGCACAAAATATTGTATTATTTATGGTTAGTTTTCTGATTTTCTGTTCAGATTCTTGAGTGTGCATTTTTTCCTCTCAGCTCCTGTTGTGTTTTTAATGATGTTAGACTACTTCACTGTAAAAAAAAAAGTTAAAAAGTTCATGTATTGTTTTGTTTTTAATTATAATAGAACACATTATTTTATTTTGCTTGGAAGAAATGTGCACATATTGTTTCAATGTTCATTATCTTTGTTTAAATAAATGTGCAGTTCTTTGGACATGAGGTCTTTTTGTGTATGTTTTTTTTTGGGGAGGAGGGGGCGCTGCTGGTAAAGCTTGCCTAGCGTACCAAATGGTTTAGGACCGCCACTGATAACAGGTAAAACACAAAGGGGAGGGGTCTGTTTGTATATGAATGAATGACACTGCAGCTCTGGTATTATCACAGAACTCATCTGGACAGCAGACATTGAACTTTTGTCAGTGTGGTTGAGCCCATTTTATTGGCACCGGGAGTTCCCTCTGGTGCCGGTTCTAGAACAAACGTTTAAAAAAAACAAACATCCTGCCCCTCAAAGTACAGTTTGCAAAGTTTCAGAAGGTAGGGAAAAGGTACAAGAGTTTCACAACAATGGGAGACTTAGAGGAATTAGTAACGCATTTTTAGTTTCACTTTCTAAAAGGAAATGCCAACAATGACTGTAGTAGAGAGATCACAAACTATCTCACCGGAGGCTCTGAACTCTGTATTAGGTGATTTCAATGACGTCTCACTGAAAGACCCGAGTATGTTTCTATCACTATGTCTCGTGTTTTGCCTCAGGAAGTTTACAGGCATCAATGGCTACGTCAACAAATGCTGAGATAGAGATTTTACGACAGTTGCGACAGACAATAACACTTCTTGACCCCGTGAGCAGAAAGTTTTCTGGTGTTACTTTAAGTTCAAGAAGAAAAAGACTATAAATATACCATACACATTAATGGATATTGATTTTCAGTTGGTCTTTTTTTAGGCAAGAACAAGAACAAAACTTAAACTAACCTTTTAAAAGCCTGGTTGTGCATAATTGTACTGAGATTCTCCATCACATGAACGTCCTTAAACTAATCCTGCCTCACATCCAAACCTTAACATTCAACCTTTGATCATTTCCCTCGAAGCTTGTTTCTAACTTTGTAGCTGTTTTTTAGAATCACTCAGAAGGTGAGTCACAACAAGGTTAAAATAAGACTTTAATGTATCCTGCCCTCAATGTTCTGTTTTACAGCACTTTCCAAACAGTCAAGTGTCTCTGAACTCCCTTTTATTTATAAGTGCTTTCAATAGACTTTATTAGACTTCTACAAGTGTACCTTTCCAAAGCTAGTGTCTATGTGACCCACCACAACACAGAAACGCAACAAACAAACTAGAAATTACTCTCCCAACATTCACTATCTTCAGCGCAAGTTGTGCATTTGAAAAAATTATCCAACAGGCTAGGCTGGACCCTTTGACTGGGCGATTTTGGCCCACGGGGCATATGTTTGACAATCCTGGTGAAAACGGTGGCACAATTCCAAATACCATTCCCAGGCCTAACCCATTTACTCTTTGCCATTTCAGCAGGTCTGATGTTGCAATGACACACATCTTTTTTAGATTTTCTTTCATCTTTTTTACCTGTTTGCATTCTGTTAACTTTTTCTCCTTTGGATGAAAACAAATTAATTAACCTTTTAACTGCTTCCCACACCATATGGTTTATCACATTTTGAGTCACTATGTTTCAATAAGTGGAGTATCTAACTTATCTGAACCTAATTGAGCCAAGAAAGATGAAAATCACTAAAGATATTTTCACTGTTTTTGGTAAAAATATAAAAGATATGAATACGTTTTTGGCATATCATAGTATAAGAGGCCTTCTTGAACATAATTATATTATTTGAAAAAAAAACCTCAAATTAGATACGTAATATTTAAAAAAAAAACAAAAAAAAAACACATGCTTAGCCAAATGGTTGCTTTGTCGCTTTATGGTAAGAGTAGAAAAATTAAGATAATATGACAAAATAGATTATTTATTACAAAATCAAAACCTCTGTTCATCTATTGCTGCAAATATTAAACAATTAGTAGTAGTACATCATGAATATGTTGAAATAATTAGCTTAGCAAGTAATTTTTGTCACTTTCTGAGTTGATTTTAGTATGTATGGTAAAAACAAATTCTTGAAATTTCTCACCCAAGGGAAAAAGACATGCAAATAAAAACATTTTTTATCAGGTTTTTCTTGATGGGTTAGTTAAAGGATTAAAAACAATTAAAAAATAAAATAGAATAAGATAAAATAAAGAAAATTTTAAAAAATAAAGTAAGAAAGAAAAAAGATAGAAAATATATCCTTTAATCCTATTGGTTGTTCTATTATGGGTTGTGATCACCTCCACTTATTACAGCCTCTGTTACATTTAATAAAACAGAATCTGTTCTAACGGTCATCAAATCACAGTAAAAACTGATTGAACCAAACAAATTTTCATCCATTTTGCTCATCTGGGCCAGTGAAAGAAAACATTTAGGTTGAGCCCCCTGTGTGTGTTTATGTGTGAACAGCTAAGAGTCCCTCAGAGTTTACTATCTGTAGAGTTGCCTGCACTGAACACACACAAACAGACACACACTCCATCAGACAGTGCAAAAGCCTCACCACAGGCGCCTACAGTGTCCTCCCACATTACCACCATGCACCGCCCCAAAAGAGATGCACACGCAAAACGTACAGGCATGAACACACACATACACGCACACACACACACACACACACACTGACACATGACTGCTGGACGCCTGCCATGTCTGCCCACTTCAATCCATACGCTCAGGCCAAGGGGACCCGTGGCATTACACAGTGCTTATTATAGAGGCTGCATGTAATTCTAACGCTCCTCTCACTGGGTCAGACTTATAAGACGCACACATGCACGCAGACAAATGAGATGATAAAAGGTGATTTATATGCAGCGATGGGTTATGTTTAGATAATGGTGTGTGGGATGATGGTAACGGGGAAGTCAAGTCACACAGGGAGACTTGACTCACTGGGAGGTCTGTGTGTTACTAAATAGACACATGTGCATTGAACTGTGGGAGCCAGATGAAGAGATGTACAGAATTGCAATGCAGAGAAGAGTTCCTTACCTTGTTCCACATTATCTACAGTACCATACTGAGCTAGAAGGCTGTCCAAAACCTGGGGAAGATGAGAAAGAGAGCGTTAGAGACATGAAGACGCATAAACACACATGTCTGGAGCTGCAAATGCAATGATACAAACTGACAAATAGTGAACATTGCAGAGCTTGTGTGTCCACTAAAGAAGTGGTGTTTTGGTTTTTTTTTAAATAGAATTATGCATTTTAGAATTTAGAAAAATGTATTTATTTACTCCAACACCTTGATTTCCACTGTTCCAAGTTATTCCTCACTGGGGGCTGCAAAGTTAGCGATAACTGGTTCCTAATATCACTATAAATTGTCATGTTGGTATGGGTGGAACTGAGTCAACTAATGTTACTTTCTTTGGAGTTTAGACATTTAACAGACACATTTAAAACACAATACAGCCAACAAGTTTATGGCAACATAACTTAAGACCTACCATATGAATGTAATACCTTTAACAGACTTTTTTTACGGTATTTAATACAGATACGTACATTCAAGACTAAGACTTTTTACAGGATTAATATTTTGCCTTTTTAAATGAATTTATGCATTCTAAAACATTTCCCTGTGGTCTACATAAACTGTAAATGCTATGCTTGGGTCTGGCTTCTTCATTAATTCAACTCCACAGGTCCATCTTCAACCCTATTTCTGAGTAATGACACCAGAAAGATCATCTTGAGCGCTGGCCCTTTAAATGCAAATGTGCCACTTCACGCCCTGCCCTCTCCGGGTTGTTGACCGTGCTGCTCTGACTTGTGTTCATTAATACAACCAACAACTGAACATTTTAGGTAATGGGCTCAAAGTTTTTGGACATATTTTCAGTATAGACTACAACCGCTGCTGCTGACAAACAATTATGGCAAACTCGGAGAAATGTTTGTTGTAAGTCTCGACCTTATTTGCGAGTGGCTCTCATGAAACCGAGTTTATTTTGATATATGGAACTTTGCAAGCTTTTAAGACCCAATAATAAAAGAGAAATTTAAACATATTTGCCCCAGGATATACCTAATGATGACCTCAGATAAATGCAAAAAAATTATACTCTTACTCAGCCATCCCTAAATTAATGAACTTTTAGTAAAATATTTAGGCCAAAAATAGGACCAAAACTGAGACAAAAAAACCTACCTAGTTGTCAGTGCATTTGATATTGAAAACATGTCTGTAAATGATCTTATATGCTGCTATAAATAAAGACACTGTGTTAAATGTGTAATCCTAGTGTTTTTTCTAATCCAGACGTGGGTTTTGATGTATCTCAGTCTCATTCCAGGTTTCGTGTGTAACCCATCGTGTCCACTCCTGTTAAGTACAGAACCTGCCCTTTTAAACTCAAATAAATCGCAAGTGATTTTGCAACAGCAGTCATTTTTGTGAAACACTCAGCCTTGCATAATTAGTTCAATATCCAAAATGTTCCTGTGAGAGAATAAAAATATATATTCAAAAAATAGTAGCGAGTAATTTTTGTGTCCTTTTCATTGTATTACATGTAGATTTATGTATAAAAATGATAGAAAAAATATAAAAATATGTTTTATCTGAAAAAGTATTTATTTTCAAAATAGACTCAGTGCCTCCAAACTTGTTTCATAAAATTCATCTACATTTGGTTTGAATTTTTAGCCCCCCATGTCCTGTTTTTAGGGACCAGTTTCATAGAGGAACCCATGTGCAAATGTCCTGGCGTAGCTAGTTATAGACGTAACAAATTAAGAAGGAATTAAAATGGGTTGTGGAAATCCACTCAATTTTTACCAAAATGAATATAAAGATAGTTCTGCAGCACCTTCAAACTTTATGAACCATTAGGGTCCAAATACACAAATAAATTAACCAAGGACTAATAAAAGTGGGTTTAGCTAACTATGACCCCTTTAAGTAACTTCAGACATCCAAAAATGACTTGGGCTGTTTTGAATTTTGTTGACCACTATAGTTACATCATATTAAATGCTTCCCACAATGTCAAAATTCAACAAATCCACAATTTATTCACTCTGATCATTTGCTTCATCTGGTCACCATTCATCTGTGTCATATGCTGTTTACTAAGTGAAAAATACTTGCGGTTGTTTCACTCGAATGAAATGGCATAAAGTGAATATACAGTATGTCACCGAACATGATGGGAATGCAATTACCACTTACTGAAATGCTCTTAGAAACTACGCTCAGTCACTCAGTCTTTTGCTACAGTTTTAACTGAGAAATGTCAGCATCAGAAGCCGCACACTGAACATTAAATGTAATATTGTGCATTGAAAAGCAGAGTATGCATTTTCTGCCGCTCGTCATCTATCAGTCAAAACCACAATAGCATTTGGTGTGCATTACAGATCAAACTGCCTTTCATAATAAAAGCTATACGCACATGCACATTGTGTGACTGGATTTAGTCCCTCAAAGGATTTCATTAAGAGGTAACTCACTGAAATAGGTTGCTGTTTCATTCAGATGTATATTCTTATTAGGTTTATATATTTAATTCCAAAGAAATAACCACAAGTAACATTTAATTATAGCAGATAGAATACCACTGACAACCGCATCAAACATAGTGGTGTAGTTAATAAAATAAAGTTTGGACTGAATTTCAATTTAATTGGATATAATGTACATAATTTAATGAATAACATAACATACTGTAGTTTCTAGTCATTTTTGGACATTCTAATCTGCAAATGCTGTATACTGTTTCGACAAATAGTACCGTATTTCCTTATTAAATGTCTCTAGCCTAATTTGTAATTAATGAGAATAAATTTTGCATCAGCTCAATAGAAAACATAAAGCGCTCAAGGTCTTCCATATGATTAAGGAGCAGAATTTGAGTCATTTTTAGCAAAACATAAAACTAGTTAAAGCTAAATTAATGTAGAGAGCATCAGTATCACCTCTATGAGTTTTCCTGATCTAATGTAGGGATCTTTAGTGAGTTTTGTTTTTAAGCTTTTTATTAGGTGCTGTTGAAATCTGCTCTAGATTTTCCACAATTTTGCACAAATATATGGCAATGATAATAGTCCAAAATTATATCACATTATCTGGCTATTTTTATTGTAAAATTTAACATGTTCATCTCCTCGTATGTGAAGGACCCCAAACACCCCAATATCGTTCACAAAAAGGCTTCAAAATTTAGGAATAATAAGGTAGAAAATCCATATATCTGGGAACTTCAAAGTAGGAAATGCCTTTGTATATATAACAATATATTAGCATTAGCATTACCACACCTCATAATCTTGCATTGAAGAACTAGAGGAGAAACTCAATATAACTACTTCTCATATGCCTAAAATGCTTTAATAATACACAAATATTCAACATGAAATTAAACATTACATCTATCAAATTAAGGGACTAAAAAAGGAATGTTAGCTATTAGCTTTTTTTTAGCTCAAGATGCTACATATCTACTTTATGTTTTAATGCAACTTGACCATTAAAGGTAAAATGTATGGAAATAACTTGACATGTTTTTTCTTTTTAAATTAAATAATGTGCTTAATCTGACCACAAGGTAAAAATATAGAACTGGAGAAGATTAGCTTAGTTGCTAATGTTACAGACTGGGGACAATACAAAACAGCTAGATACAAAAATCCACCTAGATTCCCCACTTCAAATGTGTATTTTCAAGTCTATATAGTTTCAATATGAGTGATTCATACCTCTACCAATGATTTGTAAGGAAAATTCTCATATGGTCTTAATAAAACTGTCATTTATTTAAGATTTGTGCATGGTTGTTTCTGAATGGATGATAGCTACTGGTGTTGCCATGTAATATTTTAGAAAATAAGACCAAGACAGTTCACTGGAGATTGAGTCCCTGTTTTGGTGGTTTCTCTACTCCTCCTTCTCTTTAGGAGACTAGAGGCGAACCCAGTCCCCTTCATTCAAACGGGAGAAATTTATGAGGTTTACAGAGATTTCCCCCTATTGTTTTTTTTTCAGACACCTGGATCAGGCAAAAATTGGCTTTGAGGCCTGTTACTGTCTCAGCACCAAACTCTAACAAGATGTGGCAACTCAAATTTTGTCTAAGGGAGGTATAAGTGAGCAGGGGAAAAAAAAGCTAATTATAATTCTGATTAAATTAGTTGGGTAACAGTAAAAAAAAAAAAAAAAAAGTGCTATAACTGCACTGTTACTGACCTACTTTTATCTATTCATGGTGCTGTAAAGCGTTAAAGAAGATGTTTGAGATAACTTAAACATTTTCTCATTTGAGTCTTTTAAGACCCTGTTTTTCCAGAAAAGCAACTACCAACAAATCTAGTGACATTTTTGTAGATTTCCCAACACCATGAGCTAGGTCAGGTTGAGTCAAACTTTATATGTAAGACTTTAAAAGCCCATTTCACACTTGAGATTTCCTCTGAGATGATACTGTTTCACAGAGTAACAGATGTATTTTCAATAAATGTATTTCTGGTTTTCTACATTGACAATGAGGTTCAATTATTTATTTGTTTGTATGAATTTTATCCAATCAGCAGTCAGTCAAGCACATGACTTACGCTCCAATCGACCAATCATGAATCTTCATGATTTGCCAGACATTTGTCTGTGCATATTTGGATCTAAATTACAGATAATGATGATTAAAATTGATTCCTTGCTAAATACAGAGTACACAGTACACATTAAATCATGCACATGTAAATCAGCATGTGACTGGCAACAACTTTAGATTGATGATCCCTACTTTAACATTTAAATTTAGACTTATAATTCCAAATAAACTAAAACAAGACTGAAGAGTAGAACTATCTTTAACACTGAAAACATAATGTAGCTGATTATTTTACACCTGTGTTAAAAAGTAGGGGCAGCCACAGCCTAGGTGGCTGGAAAGTTGGCTCTTGACCGAAAGGTCACTGGTTCAATTCCCTGGACTGGAAGAGAGTTGTTTGTCTGATGTGCCCTAGAGCAAGGCACTTAGCCACCACCCCCATTTGCTCCCCATGCACCGGATATGGTGATCCCACTGCTCCCAGTATCTAGTGATCAAGTGATGGGTTAAAGGCAGCAGACAAATGTTGGCGTATGGTGCATGTTAATGTGTGTGAACTCCTACTGACAAAATAAAGACTCTTAGATGTTTAGATATGTAAAGAAAAAAAAAACAGCCACCATGTAGTGAAATAAAATAGATCGAAGGAGCAAAAAAATTTATTCATCCTCTGAACATGCTTTCTCATCATTAGGGTCCAGAGATGGTAAAAGTACTCACATTCTGTACTTAAGCAGAAGTACAGCTACTTGGGTGAAAAAAATACTATTGTAAAAGTTTAAAGTACTGATTCAACTTCTTTACTTAAGAGAAAAAGAGTACAACTTCTCAATTGTAATAAAGTACAAAAGAAAAGAGTAAAAGTGCATTTTTTGCCATGAATGAAACTATACTTGTTGAACCAGGCAAAATCATAAAAGTTACTGTTTTAATTCCACAGTGAACGATACTGAGTCCTGCACCAGATCAGGTACCTGACAGGTAACCCGTCTATTGACTTCTGACATGTATATATGTGTGTTTATGTATACATATATATATATATATATATATATACATACGTGTGTGTGTGTGTGTGTGTGTGTGT
>JAPTGZ010000015.1:30441342-30452128 GCA_029814645.1 Fowleria isostigma | reverse complement strand
GCTAACTGTATAGTCTCATTGTGTAGCCTACTTAAGTCCTGAAACACATGTAAAATGTTTTCAAACATGTCTATATAGTTCAAACACAATAATAAAAAAGTTTACTTTGAATGGCAAAAACTGTTTTTTGTGCTAAAATGTGCTGACTTCTTATGCTATGTGTCTTCTTTGCAGAATGACTAAATTGAATGGCTCTTGAAAAATATGTGATGACATGACCAATTTCTTCTATCATTTTCTAGAAACAAGGGGTGGCACTACTTCCCCACTGGCACAAATCACCCCACTCTCCCCTAACCTTCTATATTTGCTTATTTGTTACTCTGAAATATGCAGAGGAAGCTCCCTGAGCGGACATCTCTCGGAAAAAGTGACAGTGCCTCCCAACAGCTCTTCAAGGTTTCATTTTCAGCGTTCCTGTGGCCGCCGGCAAACCAAAAGATCACTGCTCTGTGTCTGTCTGTCTGTCTCCAGGGCAGGGAGAGGCCCACGGTATATGCCACCCTGCAACGTATACTATTGTCTCTGCACAGTGTTCAGGTCTGGGTGCAGACATTAGCTCGACGGCCTCGGGTCATATGTGTTTCTTTTTTATTAAAAATTAGAAGGAATAACCCAGTGGTATTATGTGAAGCAGCAGGCATCTGTTAATATCTCCTGTTTGTTTGCATTCAAGGTGAACCCAGTGCCCTTTCTCAGCTACTGCTCCTCCTTCTTCCCTAAAGTCCAAAATGAGCTGCAGTAGAAGATACAGACTGAAGTCAATGGTTACTTAATGTTTGTTGAATGTAACCAAGCTGTCTGCTGTTGGTTTGGAGCGGACTGCCAAGAGAAAAAAGAAAGCCTCTCAATTTCTGCCTTTAAATATCTGAGGGTGGCCATGTTCATTTGAAAAGCTAATATTTACTGCACCCACCTGCACAAGGTAGAAAAAAAAAAAAAAGATGTGTCTGCGCACACGCATGCGGAGCAGTCGAAGGAATTTTAACCTCTGAAAAGACCAGACCGAGAGGTGAGAAAGAGGGTATTCACCCATCGCCAGAAGTTTTCAGTAATACTAAAGATGAACGTCTGATCATCAGCACTAACAGTTAACACACATACATATACGAGACACAGGCCTGCATGTGGACAGAGCGGCGGAGGGAATTGAAAGGCCAAAATCTCCCAGCAGGAAAGGCCAAAGGCTTTGAAATGAAAGAAAAGCGGCGGTGAAAAACATCAACAGCAAAGGGACTGCTCCACCACAAATGATAGACAATAGATTAACAGAAAACATGGCATGAACTAAAATACAGGCTGCACTCAGAAAAGGGCAGCTTCTAGAAATTGATCACCACCAGGGCTGTATGTAATTTACCCATGCACCGTTTCCAGTCCACAAAACTGTACTCTGTTAAATATATGAAAGTAATTCTCTTCACAGGGGAATAAGATAAGGTAAGATATTCCTTTATTAGTCCCACAAGGGGAAATCCCAGGTTTACAGCAGCAAAAGCGGAGCACCAACAAAAACCACAAGAGAATAAAGAGCAAAATCAAAAATAAAAACACATCAAAAAAACTATAAGTACTACTTACAACTGTGCACATGATGAACATACCACAGTTTGGATAAGGGAGATACTCATACGCACACTTAAACACACATATCTACACACATAATTATATACAGTTACGGAAATAATTATTAAACCACCCTATGTTTTCTTTAATTTCTTGTTCATTTTAATGCCTGGTACAACTAAATTAACATTTGTTTGGACAAATATAATGGTAACAACAAGAATATCTTATTAGAGTTTAATTTCAGAGTTGATATCTATTTTCTATAGTTGATAATAACCAAAGTCACGTGTTCTTACATTAATATCTTTAACATTGTACTGACAAAAACACTGCTTTTAGTCATTCTATGTTTTCTTTTCTGTCTGTTTAAGTCACATGATACACACAAGAGTAAGTACTTATTGCATAACCAGTGTTTTTGATGACTTTTGATGGTCTAATTTTTTCCACAACTCTATAAAAAGTGCTCAGCATAAATGAGTACACCTCCCTGGAAAAGTGGAAAAGTAAGATTTGAATCAATATCTCAATGAACATAAGCACAGTTTCAAAAAATTTGGACAAAACTCAGTTTTAGAGAGCATTTCCTTAACTGAGAACATGACATGTTGTATAGTGTCCCCTAGAAAATGTTGATTCTCAAAGAAAACTAAAGATTGTGTGACAAATCTGTTGGGGTGACACTGTGACTACAGAATGTCACATCACCTGGTTTTGATCAACGGTGACTGTTTTACGTGTCTATTAATATAAACACAATCTAAAATGACACTGAAATTAGAATCAAAACCATGTTTATTGCCATGTAAGTAAACCGGGTTCACATTACTAGCAGTTTGCTTCAGTGGTTTGGCGTATACATAGAACATGGGAGTATCTAAGAAGTATGCTGCAAAAAATGTAATTTAATTGAATAAAAATAGCCCAAACAGGGACAGGAGTTGAAAATTAGCACTAGCTATAAACTTTATCACATCAGCTGAAAGCCTGTAACTATGTTTGACTGAATTGTCCTTGTCAAATAAATAATAGATAGTTATTATGGACTACCAAATTTTTCCAAATATGCAATACACAATGTGGACAAAACCAGTCTGAGTGGAGTAGGTATGAGAGGAAAATTTGTGCTTATTTCGGTGCCTCTAACTCTCTTATCCAATATGATTTGTTGTAACTGACTTCATATCTAACAAACAAACAGTGACTCACACTTCTGTCCACTTGTAATGTGATGTGTAAACATCAACTCAGTAGAAATCAATGCGTTTCTGCAGGGGTAAAATTTACCCCTTGAGGTGTAAAGCATAAATGCACATTTTTAATCTGAATTTATCTTGACAATAGGGAGTGTAACATAGCACAGTTTTGGTTAAAGTCAAAACTGGAGGGGTTTCAGTATTTTATAAAACATAGCCTAGAAATATACAAGTGAAAAAGATCCATGTGTAGATTTGACCTGTTGGTGATTCTAGTGTTACATCTGGACGCTCTGAGCAACTACTGAAAACTGTGTGATACAAGGAAAACCTGCAATGGTGAAAATAAGCAATAAACCCATTGAGAAATACAATGATAAGCAAATTTTGTGTGCAAATTAACTGTAGATTAATATACAGAAACGACAAACAAGAGCAAAATTTTTACAAATATAGGCAGACTCAGCATCATTATGGGTAAAAACTGGACTAAATTGAGTTTTTATTACATTTAATTTACTCTTGTCCAATCCAGCCCACAGGGGGAATTTACAAAGTGCAAAAATTACACTGAAGACATTAACAATCATGGGTGTTGCACTCATTTTAGTTTAAGTTCCACATTCAGATTAATATGATCTATAGTAAAATAATAACATAATAATAGAAATAGTGACGACTCCATTTTTCTAGGTTCAACTAGACTAGTTTTGCTCTTTTGAAAAAAAACTAGTCCAGCTGAACATCAAAGAATTAGCAACATGAACAATGACCTGAGTAAAAGAGAAATGAGAAATTGTTCTTATTTTATTTCCAATTTCCAAATTTTTAGCAATATTATACCTGTGACTACATGTCTCTGTAACATTGTGTGTAATGTGCATGTACAAATAAGTTGAGGCATGGTATTGTTAAAAGTGCACTTATTTTTCTTATAAAATGTGAGTTTTTTCAGGTTACTCGCATGTTTTTTGTTAAAGGATAGTGTGTAAATGTAAATATTTTCATTATTTAATGTTTTTCATTGCGGCCCTTGGAAGAAATGAGTTTGAGACCCCTGTTTTAAGTCTTTTGCTCATTTAGTATGCTTGTTTTGTGTTTACCAGCTCATAACTTTGTATTTTATCAGTTTTATATCAGATATAAAGCTCTTTATAATACTGTTTGATTATTGCTACATATAATTATTATTATTATTATTACTTACAATTATCTCTAATGGCTTTTAAGTAATAATTAAGTATATATTTTATTTTTTAATGGACATACTTTACCTTTAGGTTCATCTTCATCTTTAAAATATTTTCCGTTTAACTCAATTAAATCATCACTGGCGGTGAAATTAAAGATTTTTATGCTGTCATGTATGCAATGCTGTACATCCATATTACATAGCGTAAGTTTTTCCAATATCATGTAGCCCTAGTCATGTTAATGGATTAGAACTTAGTTTAGTTTAGTTTATTTTATTTCGAGCTCATGCACTCCATGTACAGCGGCAATTTCATATACATGTACAACAATCAATACTGTTCATATACATCTCATACATGTGTACACAGACATACACGGAAAGAGTGCCCACGCATACAAAAAAAAACCCAACAAGCAGACTTATAGAACTTGCATATAAAACTATACTAATTTCGTTGCTTTGAAAATGTGCAATGACAAATAAAGGCAATTTAATCAATCAATACATAGTGAATTATACGGGAATATTATTCATGTAGAAATACACAGAAACTATACATGTAAAAAAAACCAAAAAACTACACAACATACACAGAGAGGTGTCCATTGTAAGTGTACACAGATATAGCTGTTATATTACTGAACATTGTGTGTACACAGTATGTATAACATGTCATTCTACAGCAGGAGTCCCCACTAGTATACCACCCCTGAAGCCCAGAAGCCCGAAAGAGAGTGAAAAGAAGCAGAGCTTATTTACTCCCACCCCCAGTTTTCCCACTTAACAAGCATGGTTGATATTTGGGTTAGAAACTTTCTGTGAAGATACAATAGTTCGCCTATAATAATGAAAAAATAAGAAAAAAAAAATACATATAATAAATAAATAAATAATGAATAGATAAATAAATAAATAGAACTAGAAGAATGTCAGTGTTTTTTTCTTCAGGCATCTATTAGAGTCCACAAAACTCCAGTGAGTTCCAGTCCCAATGATTCAGGGTGAAACAGAAACAAGCAGGAGTGAATGATTAAACATTTCCTTCTCTGCTCAAGGATTCTGTCTAATGAGGCCTTTAAAAGCCTTGTTTACCTTTCCCTCCCAGCTCTGTGCAGATGCCCGTAGTGTCAAAGGCGCCTCACAAGACACGCCGCTCTGTGCCCAGCAGGGAGGCTCTCTCCGGACGAATAAAAAGACATCTCAAATAGCCTTTCAGTCCACCGGGCCCGTCTGGGGCACGCCGCCTCCCACAGCTCACATAGACACCTCTGCATGCACGCTCACCTCTACAGGAAACATCACGCCTAATTGTTAGTCCATGTTAAAAGAAGAAAAAAAAAAAATCCACCAATCTGATAATTTTTTTTCTCCATTTAACTGTCATTTCCTTTCCTGAAGTGTCCATTTAGCTGTCAACACGCTCACCGGCTAATTCCCAGTGGAAAAAGGCTCCAATTATGAACTGCCTCCACGTTATTTCACAGCAGAAGAAGTCACAGAGTATTTGCTGCTTAATGTAAGAGGTTTTTTTTTTTTCATGTACACTATCACCGAATCAGCTTAATTTTGTTTTAACAATATTTATTGGGTTTTCCAGTAGTTATGTACATTTTGTTTGTAGCATACATTGCAGATGGGCATATACAAAACACTAGGGGTGTAACTGTAATAGATTGTAAAAGTCAGACCAGGCTAATCAATTTTATATAATTACTCCTTATGATAGTATTAACTTTTCACATCATGCATCTTTATTTTTTATTTCTTATACACTAATGAGCGTTGTTAAGATTGTACAACCAGTGTAAATAAGAAAGGACACAAATGGTTTGATCGTACTGTGATCGGCTGGTAATGCCTCAGGGGCTGGGGAGAGGGTAATGCCACTGCACTCTGTTCTTTCTCAGTATAGATGAGCGAAGACAAGCAATCGTGTGGTTTCATTCTTCTTCTCATCTCTATTCCCCTTGTTTAAGGGTACTACATAACAGTAAATAAAAATAAAAATATCGATTTGGTACATTTTCGGTGTTCTGTAACTACCTTTGGGACACAGGACATTTCTACAAAACATTGTTCAGTCATTTGAGCATTAACAGACACCCCACATGTGATGTATTTTTGAATGCTCAAAGTTCGTTTATGGCAAACACTGTAATTTACTCAGTGTTCTTGAACGCCTCACAGTATTCCCTGAGGTGAACATGTTGTGAACGTGAACTGACGCCATAACAGAGACACGGTGAGGGAGTAGTGGAACAAGTCCACTGGATTTTGCCAACATGAGTTAAAAATAAAAAATTTCTTGCTATAATGGAACAATGGACTCTTGTGTATATTTCTTTACTAAATACAGAAAAATGCTTAGACAGTTTTTGTTTTTACATAAGCAATATGTGGTTTCCATGTTAATCCACTATTCACTATTACACCCAAAAAACAAACCTGAAATCTTTTCAATTGCAACACCAATAATATGCAATAAAATATGTTCTTCCTTAAAAAAGATCTTGAGATAACCTTTTACATTAGTTTCATAGTTAAGGTGCTAACATAATAGAAACCATAGATAAGAGAAACAAGGGAGAAGGAAAAAAAAGAGATATATATACATGTATGTATGGGTATAATATATATATGTATATACTTAATTAAATTAAATTAAAAGGGGAGAGGGGGATTCTACTTCTGCTAGCTACCACTCATCATAGTATTCAAGAAAATAGAAAAAAAAGTCTTCATAAAGTTGTGCAGGGTGTCTTTTTAGGGCGTATCTCATTTTATCAAGTTTTAGAAAGTGCATGATATCTCTGATCCATCTAGTGAAGTGGATCAGCTTAATTTGAGTAAATCTAAATCTTTATTCCCGCCCGTCTGTCAGGCAAAGTGTTTTTGTTCCCGTTGATTCCCAGGCTAACAAATGATACAACAGATACCAGAGGTCCACATCGGCGGACTCACATCGACTTCATATTGCACAGAAGATAATTGATGACATTCAAAATGAAAGATGATCTATCCTTCATCGCAGCCATACCATGCAGATAAAATAGGAAATGAAAGACTCTGCGGTCATAAATCACACCGGAGGCTTGTGATTATGCACTATTACATGCTCATATTGCAAACCCAGTGATATACCTTCTAAGCAACACTAATGTCTCTATTGTGTGTGGTAGACTAATAAATCATGGCTGAGTGCAGTATAATATGATCACCAACACGTCTATATCTTTATGTGCATGTATGAGGAGTCCTGTTCTCACATTAGAGCGTTACCCTTTTAAGACTGACATTATGTTTGTTTGTTTTTTCTCTTCACATTGATCTAATCCTAGGTAGATATGAAGAACTGTTTTCCTAAACGCTATAAAAGCCAAATTTAAAAAAAAAAAAAAAAACTGAGTTTATAATGCCATTTTAATGTGTACTGAACCTATTCTCTGCCCCATCAGCGTTTCATGCCAAATCCCTACATATCCTTGTTTAAAATATACTGTGGAATGCAGTTTCATTCCAAAACGCTATAAGTGCTCAACCTCTTTTTAACCGAAATGTAATATGTCCTCTCGACCAGTCAGAATTCAGTGAGCGTTATCATCACTGTCATTACTTTCTACAGGTTCAACACTGAATGACCATTAACCTAAACGTGTTACTGAATGATTTAAATGTATTGTTAGCATTGTTGAATTTTTATTTAATTAGTGGTATTTCTATGTGTGCTATTTTTAATTTATTAGTTTAGTGGTGGACGATATTGAAACATGAAATTGAAAAAATTCCTTTTATTTTACTATTTAGTTAATGTCACTATTTATTTTATTTTAGTTTCTGGTGTCATATGTTGCATGGTCCTGTTTTTCTTGTGGGTTTTTTTTTCTTAAGACAGAAACTGTCTCTTTTTTTTTAAAGGGATAAATTTATAGCGCTTTGGAAAAAAACGTGCATGTAACACAGTAAAAAATACATAAAAATTACACACTACAATTTTTTTAAATTAACTTTTCATTCTCACACAAGCACATTTTAAGAAATGAAGTAATTATTCAAGGCAGAGTGCGTCATAAAAATGACCACCGTTGCAAAATCATTTGCCATTTGTTTGTGCTTAAATGGGCGGGTTCTGCATGTAACACAAGTAGACATGATGAGTTACACATGAAACCTGGAATGAGAGCGAGATTCATGAAAAACCCACATGTCTGGATTAGAACAACCAATAGGATCAACACATTGAACACAGTGTCTTTATTCATAGTGGTACATAAGACCATTTATAGACATGTTTTTACTAGGTAGGTTTTTTTGTCCCAATTTTGGTCCTATTTTTGGCCCCAATATTTGATTAAAAATTTATTAATTTTGGGATGGGTAGGAACAAGAGTATATACATTTTGCATTTATCTGAGGTCATCATTAGGTACATCCTGGGAGAAAATATGTCTAAACTTTTCTTTTATTATTGGGTTTAAAAAGCTGCCAAAACAATCTTGTGTGTTGTTAATTGCCTGTCATTTGATAATAATGGCAATAAAGTTAAAAAAAAAAAAAATAGCTACCAAAGTGCCAGATAGCAAAATAAGCCCAGTTTTTTTCTCTTGTAATAGAGTCCCACGTTGCTGCCGTAAAGTGTTTTATAGTGTCGGAAAGCTCTTTTTTGTGGATGGTGGTTCAGGAGTTAGTCATTTGAATGCTGTCAAGAACAAAATACAGCGTCAGAGAGACTGCTGTCGTTAAAGGGTTAACGTGGACTCAAACAGAGCAGCGTACAATAGTAGCAGTATTATTTTTCCGAGTAGCCAAGACTATTTTATGTCCATTGTACACACGGCAGTTCTATGTAAGAGGATCCATATGCATTTAGGTGGGTTGGTCAGCAAGTCTGGAGGTCCTTAAACACCACACACAGACTCTTCTAATCTGAATTAACCCAATTTCTTGCCTCGACCCTTAAGCTCTTAAGCGTCTAAAGCGTCTTGAAATCTCAGAGAGGAAGCAACAAGTCAACAATATTGAGGAGACCCGACTGCGTGGAAGATGCCCCCTCTGTTTTGCTTTTTTTTTTCAGACCGTGTTGGTGCTCCCACCGTGTCCCGCTCGCCGTCGGTGGATTAACAGTGAGCCCGGGCCATTTCTGTGTAGCGCTTCGAAGCACTTCTCCGAGGCTAGTCCAATTGTTGTGGAGCAGAGATAACAGGATTTGTATGATAGAAGTGTCCGTGTAGTGTTACTGTTCTCCAGCCAAGTAGATTTGTTGCTGTTTTGTTCTCCCCCGAGGACAAACAAACAGCAGGAACAGTTCTCCAACTTAGTTACATAAAATTAAATGAGACAATTTGTTTCTGGGATTGAATTCAGTTGATTTCACTTTTTTACACAGATATGAGCAAACAGAAGATAACGACGTCATCTCATCAGGCAGAGAAGTGAGATTCTTTGATTTCTGATGGGTTTTTTTTCCACACATAGGCTCTAACAGAGACAGGATTATACACTTACTGATTAATTCCTTTTTTCATTAATTGCTAGTGTAGTGTATGAGGCTCAGGTGCAGCGCCCAAGGCATTCTGGGCACCACCTAAGCCACCGAAACTACCGTAAATCACTCTTCACAGATCTAATGTTTGCACACGGCCCTCAGTGAATTCATTTAGCAAGATTTTGCTTTTGGATATTTTTGCTTACTTATTATTTTTCTACATTTTGCTTGCAGATATTGTAATAACAATGATAAAATGATATGAAATTATGATTAATTTTTTTTTTTAATATTGAAAAATATAATTCTTGCAGGAACATTTCCAAACTCCAAACTCATCACTTATGAGCATAAAAATACTGGAACACAGAATGCACCTAAAAAAAACTCTTAAAATCTAGTGAAAGCCTGTATCACTGCAAAGTTTGTATGTAAAGTAAAGTCAACTCTTCAAAATACAGCGTATAAAGCAAACTATCACTGATAATGAATGACTGATAATATAATTTAAGCACGGCCAAGTTGAGATTATTGTCAAAACATCTTTATTTTCCATCTAAATACCTACTTTTTCCTGTCAAAATCCTCTCTAAAACAAAGCAAATAAAATGCATCACATTTTAACAATAACATTAAAGCTGAGGAGGACTTTCATCACCACTTTTTCATAAAATCTATAAAAAACATGTCATAGCCTAAGTATCATAAATCTGTAAGTCTGTCCTGGATTAAGAAAGAATCCATGTGTTTCCAAACCAAGTCAGTAGGTAGGGCTACAACTAAACATTCATTCATTCATTCATTCATTTTCTTAACCCGCTTAATCCTCATTAGGGTCACGGGGGTCGCATGGAGCCTATCCCAGCTACTGAAGGGCCAAGGCGGGGTACACCCTGGACATTTCACAACTAACCATGATTTAACTAATTAATCTAGATTATTTTAATAACTAATCGATTCATCAGATAAACATGAAAGACTCAATTTGCAGACAAGTCACAAATGATTACATCTCCACAATGGCTTCAGGTATAGTTAGCTAGCACTAGCCCACTACCTGGACTGGTTATGACTAAAGACTAACAAGTTATAGTCTTCAACCAGCTCCGGTTATAGTCTATCAAACTAGAGCTGGATGTGTTGGTTCCAGTCAACGATAGGTAACGTTTGTCTGGTGGTCGGATAAATGGAGATGTTATAATAACAACAATAGTGTCTAATAACTAGCTAGTGGACTAAAGTAGTCACATAACCACGATAGGCTACCTTAACTCTTTCCCCCATAAAGACGACATTTGACGACCCCCCTCGTATCCTTAATGACGAGTTTTGACACCTCTGTTC
>JAPTGZ010000015.1:30371850-30382482 GCA_029814645.1 Fowleria isostigma | reverse complement strand
TTACTTTTTTTGCTCTAAAACAGAGCAAAGTTTGGAGTTGTCATTATTTATAAATTATGTTATTATTTTCTGTGCAGCCCACTTCAGATCAAATTTGGCTAAATGTGGCCCCTGAGCTGAAATGATTTTGAGACCCCTGGTTAGATATTTATAGAATATGTATATATTATATACACTTCAAAATTGATGTATGCAGGATAAAAAGCCCACCACATTGATATGAAGACCCTTCTTGTTATGGGTGGGTGGGTAATTTACCAATGCCCTGATGTTAATATTAGATGTGTGATATGTTATGTTTGGGAAAAAAAAAAAAATATATATATATATATAGATAGATAGATATAAGTCATAAAAAAATGTAAAAAGAAACTCTGCTTAGGTGCAGCATATTACTTCAAGCTTTATCCAATACATCAGTAGAATTAGGTTTCTATTTTCTGTCAGTCCTCACAGACAACCTGTAATTTCATAAAGTCCTGGAAAAAGAGTAAATACTAATATTAACACATCAAAACCTAAACGCTGACATAAGAAAATTCAAAACTCCAGTGAATGCAGTAACACAATAAAAGCTATGTCTTACTATGTGGGACGGCCCATGTAGATCCCGGGAGTAGGCGTGTGAGGTCTTTTTGTGATGGAGAAGTCGACGCGGATCCTTCGGCCGTCCAACTCCATGCCATTCGCTCGCTCCTTGGCCTGGGCAATCAAACAACACAGTTCTATGAATTCTTTACATATTTCATAAACAGGTTTGAAAGGGGCCTGTGTCAGTTCTTTGTGGTATACCTCTTTTGCGTCATCTGTGTTCTCAAAGTAGACAAAGGCAAAGCCCCTGGAGCGCCTCGACTGCTGGTCGTAGACGATACTGACATCTGCGAGGGGGCCGTACTTGGAGAACACTTCCCTCAGATCCCTCTCTGTGGTGTATAAACTCAGGCCGAACACTCCCAGGCAGGCGTTTGGGTCTGGATTAGCCTGGAACATAAAAGGGGTTTGGACTTTTGACTATATCCATACACTTCAGCATAACCAACAAGTCCATTCGTCTCTCACATTTGGGATATACACAGTAGGGCTGCACAATACATTGCAAAAAATATAAATAATGTAATGATGGAGTGTGCAATGTTCATATCACAAAGATGTGAAATAATTTTTCTTTTTTTTCTACCCCCATCATCTTTCTGTTTTACATGCTATGGGGTACCAGAGTAGTTTTCTCTACCACTCTAACATGGTAGTTTTTCTGGTATAAAAACTTCAGTAATGCTACTGCTGCTGGTTGAATGTAAGTTTATGTTATAAATGTTGAAAAGATGTGAATATTTTCAGAACACAACTTTGGCTAAGGCCTGAACACTTATATTTAAATATTTTATTTTTATATGCAGTATTTACCAAACCAGGAAAGAAATGGAATATAATTTAGTTAAAGCTCTTCCATGGTGGTACTCTGGGACTTTAGTTATTATGAAATAAATTCATGTCATTTAAACATTGTTATACTTGAATAAAATAACCAAATATTTGACTGTATTTGTGTCTGAAAATCTATGGTAGCAGCATCACCAGGTTTTACCAAAGAATTGGGTCATTGATTGTAGTAGTATAATATTTTATCTTAAATTATTAATAATTGAGTCAGCATACAAACAATTGGCTCATTTTAACATTGTTAAGAAGCATTTGTATTAGTTGATGAAACTTGTATTTCCTTTAGGTGAACGAGATATATCGCAATATTATCATTATTACAATGCTGTACTCCCATATCGCAAGTTTTGCCAATATCGTGCAGCCCTAATACACAGAACTCTGATAGAATGATGCAACAGATTCATCTAAACAGACCAAACATAATGGGAACATCAAATATATGCAAAAACCAGCAAACACTTACGCGGTTGCCGATGTGCCTGCGCCGATTGGACATGGGGGAGCGGCTGTGGCTCCTGCGCCGACGTTCTCCACTGTAGGACCGACTGCGAGAGCGGCGACGATAGGATCTTGAGCGGGAGCGAGATCTGCTGTAGTGTCTGCGTGAGCCACGATGGGAATGGGACCTGTTTAAAAACCATCTACATAAAGGCTGGCTCTATGGCCATTCTCTTTACCATAATCTATTTTCTGCTAGAACATATATGGCTGGGAATCATTAGAAAATTACCAGTTTCCCATTCCAATAAAAAGAAAATCTTTTACCTTTACTCAGGTAATCTCATTAAAACTGACTGGAGTTACCTGTTCATATGTTAAAAGCCAAATGTGCATGATCCATGCATTGAAGTTGATGAGATTTACTTCTACGATATTGAAATTTGAAGTTTTCTGACGATATCTGTGTAAAATGGTCAGTTTGTTATCCAGCCCTTGTCACATAATCAGACAGTTAAAGGGCAACAAAAGAGTTTTACTCCATTTTGAATCTCAAATCAATTAAAAAGAATGCTAGAAACACTGACACTAACCACTAAAAGCTGCCTACAATAACCTTACTTTAAGTTATCTGAAATACAAATGTAAATGTCACTCACCCAGACTTTGACCTGGAGCGAGATCGTGATTTGGAGCGGGATTGACGAGATCCCTCTTTAGAACGAGCAGGTGAGCGAGCAGGGGATCGGCTTGCCGACTTCCCTGAGCCACGTGGACTCACGCTCCTCGATCCCGAACGAGACTCCTGAACGAACCACACACACACCTCTTATCAGCACAGATCAGAGGGCAAGTGGAGAACTTTGCCTACAAGTAACTATGTAATTATGAATTAAGACTAGCCTGTGAGGAATATAAAAAGGAACAAATTTAGAATTGCAGTTAAAGATGCAGGATAAAGCAATTTTGTAGGGTGTTCATAGTACTAATGAAAACAACAGAATTACATTTATCAAAATTTAAATTGTCAACATAATGAAAAACAGAAATGTATCAGTTGTGTAAGAATTGTAATGATTTAAATTAATGTGTTGCATTCAGTAACAAGAACATGCACGCATTTTGACAAACAGACCAGAAAATTACTTAGCGCAGTGACCTTATCCAGATTACTTCCTTAACTTCATTTCAGTAACTTCATTACTTCACATTATTCTTCTTTCTTCAAATGTCTTACTTCTTCTTACTTCCCCCATCTCACACACTGCCCATACTTCTTCCCTCCTCATGTTTTAGCATGCATTCACAAATTCAGCTTCACACATCTGAGCTTCATATTATTGAAAATAAAGTGGACTTCTTCCGCATTTTCTTCGTCCAACCTTAACCTTTATGAAAAAGAAAAGGATGAAGAATATAACTACAATTAAAACTGCACCCGCATTAAACTTTAAATGTATTATGTTCTTATTACATGCATGGGAATGTTTAAGACCACAGAATACACAACTATAGATGTTAGTTACACAGTTTCACTTTCAGGGGTTCTACATCTGCCATGTCTTAAAGGCCACTTGTAGTACACTACAAAATGTAAAAGTATTTAGGAGATAAGTATAGATACCTTAAATTATAGCCAAAAGTGAAAGGTAAACATAGAACAGCAATATAATTTGTCTATATTTGGCTGAGCCTTGACTATGATTACCTTTCATTTTGTACCTTTATTTACTCTGTGATTAAGAGAATGATGTTCAGTAAAATTAAGTATCCAACTGGACACGACTGACATAATTTAAGTGGCCCCTAAGACATTGTAGATCATGGTAAACCCCTGAACGTGAACAATGCCAAATGAGAGGCATACTTTTGTAAATATGAGTAGTCATTGTTACTTCCTAGACTAGCACAAAAGACCTCAGGATGCTGCTGCTACTCAATCACATCGACTTACATCACTAGCACTGTTTAGTAAGACAAACATAAAAATGTATCAGTCAACTACAACATACATAAAAACTAGACTGAGGTCAAAATCAGGTGATAAACACAATACAAAAAATATACATATAGGTACTTAGACATCTGTAGTAAGATTTCTACATGTATTCTTAACTTATACTTCTAGTAGTTTTTTATTCATTTTGAGATCTTATGTTTACAAAACAGCCTGATTACAATAACTCAAGGGACACAAAACAAATGTAAAACCTTTACAATATTACAAACTAAAAGTCATTTTACGCAAATATAATGCTTACACTGACTATCCAAATAATTTATTGTGATAATTAAATTGCTTCTCTTCCTAAAGACTACATATTATGAGCTCTATATAACCATAATGGTAAAGTTGAAGTGCATTTGAACTGAAGAATAAATTTTGACACCAATAGCATGAACTGTAAAAAACAAACAAACAAAAAACTTCAATTTCCCTGCACAATGGTGGGAAAATTAGTTCAGAACATGCTCCTCCATCATTTCTGGTGTCAAAAATATTCTCATACAGCTCAGATCTCATGTAACTCTTTAGCATTTATTGTGACCTTTAAATGGAGCTCATCTAAATTACATTAAAATTTTAAAAGATTACAGCTAACTGCTCTAGATTCCACAAAATATCTATGCATGGTGCATACAGGATGCACAGTGTGCTATATAAATGATATATGGGTGGGTTTCTTAATTTTCCAGCTGTCTAAAATGTGCAGACACACTAACACTAATCTATTTTCTGACTCCTCGCTGCACATTGTATCATGGTATCGCCATGATGTTGCCAAGATAACCCTTGGACACTTCTACATGTACAAATAAGGGCGACACGTGGGAGTTAATGTAAGAATAAATCTTGAGGTCATTCTTATTGCTGGTAAATTTTCGACACGGTTTACTACCGTGTTATTCATGGAACTACTTGGCCCACGCCTCGAGAAAGAAAATCTACAAGAAAAAGACAACTTGTCCGATTTAATGTTCATTATGGGTTTTATCTTTTGCATTCAAAGAATCCCTATACAGCTTACTATATTTTATTTTTTGCAACGTTTAACTATGATAGAATAGTTTACACGACATGGAAACAGTTCATTCTAATAAATTATTGTGTGTTTTAGATTCGGTTTCGGTCTACAGGTAACTTAACACTATATCATGCTTAGGTTAGTAAGGCTGCTTCATCAACACTACATACCTTAAAAAATAAGCTTAAATTAATTAGCACTACCAATAATTCTAACATCATTTATTCTCATCCCATGTTGGCTAGCTGGTCGGCTAAAGTTGGCATTGACATTTGTACAGGCCTGAGGCCTACTGAACACCAACATACGAGCTTTAGCTAGCGGGCTAACGCTGCGACTGCCGAGTAATTTGGACAGACATTAATGCCATCTAAACATTGCTATCGTTTACTCGTTGAGTAAAACTAATGAGGTAAATTTGTGTTTTGGATATCAAATAATGTTTCTGTAACAGTAGTCGACAGCAAAGTTATGCGCGGCAGCAAACGTTAGCTAACCAGCATTAGCCAACACAGTACAAAGAGAAGGTAACCTTTTAATTGTCTATCAAATGAATTATACTTTGGTCCATTATAATAACACCTTCATAAAGTTCATACTTACCCGCTCGCCGTAACCTTTGTCGTTATCGCTCATGATTTAATTAGGGTGAATATAATATAAATACAGACTGTGTGTCTGATGCTAACCAGCTACCTACTACAGTGGGTGTGCGCGCGCGGCTGCAGAGGCACTAGCTCCGCCCCCTAGCAGTAGGCACTGACCGGGTATCAGAGAGGGTTATCAGGCACAAGAACTCAAGTGGAAAAAACAAACACACAGGGTATGTTATACTCTGGTGAACGTAAAAGCTTTCACCTGCCCCCCCCCGAAATAATATGAAAAAAATCTCATTCATTAATCTATTGTTTATTTCGAGTTTATGCACTCCATGTACAAATACTGATTGTATACATTTTATTAGATGTCACAGATATACATAAAGAATTAGCTGTAAACACTATATACATAGAAAATTTTACATGAACAATATGCATAGAGAAATATATATCGACAAGTATACATAACTGGTTGTAAATATTATGTGTACACAATATAATAGAGCTTCTTACAGTGAGGCACAAGTGCTAACCACTGCACCACCATGCCGCCCAATATCACTTTTATTCTATATAAAATATTGCATGTGCCAACTATAGCCCGGTCCTAAGGCCTTTGTATGTCTGTGTCACTGTCATGGTGAGACAACAAGTTTGAATGTAATTAAAATGAAAATTCCATGTCAATACGCACAACATTTTAACAGAACATTTATTCAACCATGTACAAATGTGGAAAAAAAGAAGGTTAGAAATAAATGACATAATGAAAATAATAAAATAACTGGGGAAACTAATAAAATTATACTAACTTTTCAGTGAATACAAATTAAGTGTAATTCATTTAAGATGGAGATGTATAAGGATTATATTAGTTAGATTATACATGTATGTATGGACGTCTCTGATTGGTCCACGTGATTATTTCTTCACCAATAGAAACACGGTTTTACATTTTCTTTCATGCGGACACTTCCTGATTGCAAGAAATTCCCCTTACAACAGGTTTGCCAGACGTACAATAATTATAGTATTTGTACGATAATTTTACCCTCTGTGCGATGTATGATCAACATAGTGTACAATAATTTGCCTGTGTAGTGCCTGATGCTGCACCATCTCAAAATGTATACTGATAATTGACGCATGACGTAGCATGGCAACATGAAATGTAAACAAAAGTTTATCAAACAAGTCCAGTTGAACCAAGAACTACGTAGATCTTTTTTTTTCCAACTGTACTTTTAGTTTATTTAAAGGTCAAACTGACCTTTAAATAGACAAGACATACTATGCATGGTCTGTGGTCATATTTTATTGAACCCGATGGTCCTGAGCAACATCAAATCAGGTATGTACGATCATTTTCTGTTATGTATCTTAAGCACTAATCCCCCTTTTTACCAGACAGGAAAGAGCATTTGTCAAAATACAAAATACACCCTTCTTCCACTACAGTTTTGCTACACAGCAGTAAATGTCATGTTGATAAAATAAAGCTCAGATGCAAGAGCATTTTTGACTGTATTCGCCAATTACAGAATAGGGAACGCACCTCTTACACCTCTTAGGGAATGCACCTCTTACACTGGAGAAAAACTTTATTTTTTGCTTGATTTAATTTCCCCTGACCTCTATACTCTCGGCATTTACACAGTTCAGTGGCAGAAAAGGGAAATACCAGGAATAATTGTATAACTGCTCATTTTGTTTCCCTAAAATTCAATTTGTATGTGTAGGATGGGAACAGAAAGTGTATTTTTGTTTATTTATAGAAAGTCTTGAACTGAAGCCAATACTCTACAGTCAGACTCTGTTCTGTAACATAAATCCCATGATATGAGACCTTACTTATCACTTAGTCCTGGTAGACCCAGTGTGATTTAGTGTCATGTTTAAGTATGTGTAAAGTAAACCACATTACGGAGAAGATGAAATGTACATTAGCAGGATTAACTGCAAAACTCTATGCAGCACGACAGCCTTTTGTAAAATACATAGAAACTTATAAAACTAGAAAAGTACTCAGAGAGCACAGACCTCCGCCATATTGTAAGTCACACCAAAGTAATAATCCTACATTTATTTGTGTCAGTGCTATGACTGTTTTTTGTTTGTTTGTTTGTGGCGTTATATGCACAAATGCCAAAAATGGTCCTATTTCCAAATGTTAAAGAGTCCTTTAAAAAAAATCCTGCAATTTCCTCAAAATCCGTCTAGTAGTTTTTGCCTAAAGTTCCTAACGGACAGACAGACAAGACAGACCGCACACTTCCCGGTACCTGGCCCCTCCCCATTCTGCACACACACACACACAGTTCAGTGAAGCACTGGTAGCCCCGCCCACACCCACACAAAGAAGAGGAGAGACATTCAAACTGAATTAGCGCATCTGGACAGGAGTAAAATGTCGGATCACTCCCAAAATCTAATCAATTGTTCCTTGTGTCATTTTCATCATGTCCTGGAAGTTTCATCAAAATCCATCCAGTAGTTTTTGTGTAAAGTTGCTAACAGACAGACAGACAAACGCCCACAAAAACATAACCCCTTGGCAGAGGTAATGAGTACTTTACCATGATCTTAGACTTTAATACCATATCACCACTCATCACCTAGATAACTGCTGGTATTTTCCATGTGCGTTTTTTACACACACTTGGCACTTATGTCTTTAAAAACTCAACATTTTTCACAATTTAAATGAGCTTAAAATTGAAAAATTGTTCTTTTGCATGATGTTTACATATCTCGGGCATCAACTAAAATTTGCACACTGTAAACAAAAGAAAATCACAGACAAGACAAGCATCTATCTCTAACGTGTGCGAAAAACACTCTGTTTCTCCCATTATACCCACTGTTTTTGATCCATAAGCCATAAAGACATAACATTGCTTTTACTCATATCTGGGTTTCACTTGAGAGGTGAGGCTCTAAATTAATTCATTAACCACTCTTTTTACCCTGTGATGTCACTTTAACCATATTTGGATAAGGAAGAAATTGTATGTTTTTTTTCCCCTCTTAGATGCCAGTATTTTGTTCCCTGCCCCCCCTCTTCACAAAGGTTCAGACAGGGTGGAACCAATGTTGGTGTTAATCATTGACATATGCCAGGGTGTAAAAAACAAATAATATGTAATCCAATTTTTATGTAGTATATTGAAAAAAAAAGTTTTTGTTCTTATTTTTTGCATTTAAATATGGTTTGTTTCCATTACAAACATGGCATTTAAAAGGTTTAAAATGTGTCAGTTATTGAGTATTTGATATTTTTATTTATGGCTCAAGTTGATGAAATAGAAAAAGTAAATGTTAAAAACAAACTGTATGAAAAAGTTTTGACATTATTCTGCAAGTGTGTGTTTTTTGCACACTTGGTGGGTAGTAAGGGCCTTTGTGGACAGGATACCGGAGGATTAAATGTAATGTTATTTTTATTTATTTTTGCTTTTGCTGTATTTTTACATCTGGAATTTGTGTAAATACTATATATATATATATACTATGTACATATCCCTATGTCTTGTGGTATATATATTAGGGGTGGGGATTTATGTTAGGACAGACAGCAAAAATGTATGCAGTGTATGATATATCTATGTTATGCTGTTAAAAATTCATTAATAATATTTTTTTTTAAAAAGTAAACCATCACTCATAGAAATCATTGTTGCATTGTCTTTATTTAAATTGAGCAGAAGTTGAGACAGGAAATGGAAGGATTTCATCTGGAGATCTAAATGGTATGTATAGGCAAAGCATTTCTGTGACCTACTGAAGATCTTAAAGCATTTTTCTAACATGAAACATAAGGCTATGAATTAAAAAATAAATTCATAAAGCTTTGAATTGTTAAAGGTGTGTATTATGAGTACAGACCAGAATTTGTGCTAAGAATTGAGCATGTTATAGCTGATAATGAGTTATTAAATATGATGTCCGTGTAATCTACTCAAGAGCAGATATTGATTCAAGTCTTGACTGAAGATCGAAGTTCAGAGGAATGACACCATGTTAATACTGGATCCAGTTAATCATTGGCACCTGTAGTGGAGTGAAGAGGACAAATTAATATTACATGTAGGGGGAAAAAAAAAATGCAACCTGTAAGTAGGGGAGAATGGGGTTGGTTGTCACAATTTTTACTCGTGTGAATATCTCCTGATCAACATGTCTTAGAATAGTCATTCCTACATGACAGAAAAGTTTAACATCTTGGGTTGTAAAAGGTGTCCCTTTCATTCTTTTAACTTATTTTATCAGTGATTTATTAACCATAAAAGACTCTGACATGTTGTGACATCCAACCCCATCATAGGGTTGACTGTCACAGACTCTGGGGTTGGTTGTCCCATATTATATCAATGGGAAAATTGTAAAAAAAAAATGACAACTTTCAGAATTAAATGCATGAAACATCATATCATTGAGGTTCTCATTAAAAAACCTGACAAATTAGACTAGTATAGTGGGCTGGGGTGCATGGGGGCTCGGCAGGTGGGGTGTGGTGGTCTGTTGTGGTAGTTGATGCAGATTCTGTCTCTGGAAAAACCTCTGTCCATATCCATTTAGAGGTTGAACCATGTGACAACCAACTCCAACTGGAATGTTTGGCTGGAAACAAAGCTAGCAACCATCTAGCAGCTAGCCGGCTGGGAACACCTTCTGTGTTAGAAACCTGCTGTGTAAAAGCCCACAACAAAAACAGTGAAGAGATTAATATTTACCTCCGCCAACGAGGTTATGTTTTTGCCGGCGTTTGTCTGTTTGTCTGTCTGTCTGTTAGGAACTTAACGCAAAAACTACTGGATGGATTTTGATTAGATTATCAGGACATGATCGAAATGACACAAGAAACAATTGATTAGATTTTGGGAGTGATCCGGATCACCGCCTGGATCCAGGATTTTTTAAAAAGATTCTTTAACATTGGGAGATAGGACATTTTGGGCATTTGTGCATATTTTGTTATAAAATAAATTAAAAATGCCAAAAAAATTAAAAAATGAAAAAACAGAAAACTAGAAAAAAAATAAAGTAAGTCTGCATCTCTTTGTACATATGTTGTTGTATATGTTGCGTTTGCTGTAAAATATATACAAATGTAGGATTATTAATTT
>JAPTGZ010000015.1:30174291-30191136 GCA_029814645.1 Fowleria isostigma | reverse complement strand
ATTTGGGTATTTATTTTTATTTAACACAGCAGTTTAAATCAGAATATAAAGATATGGTCTTAAAACAATATAGAGATGAAGGGCTTTGAAGGTCATGTGGTGTTTTTCTAATTTTTCTTCTTCGTATTATGTGTTTTGTTTGTTTTTTTTCTTTTCACTTAATTTTTTACTTTATCTAGACGTTATGTACTATATATACTTACATTATTTCATTTTTGTGCCCATAATCTGTTGTGTTTCATTAGTATTTTTCTCTTTTCTCTTTCATATTTTGTGTGTGGTTTGTTTTTTTGCTTTTCACTTAATTTTACTTTATCTATTGACTTTATGTACTATATATACTTCTATTATTTGCATTATTTCATTTTTTGTGCCAATAATCTGTTGTGTTTTATTAGTTTTTTTTCTCTTTGTTGGGTACAGTTGTGTTCTGTATGTTGTCTTAAAGTTAGTTTTGGTCTACAAACGATTGTTTAAAACTAATTTCTCTGGTATAACTGCAATCATACAGGTTTAAGTAGTAAAACGGGGGAGGAGTAACCAAGTTTTACTTGTTCTCACTCCATTTTGGGCTACCAGGGGTGCATATTAATAGTGAATTATTGTATATGTTTATGTATATTTGTGTGCACATTATAAAATGTATACAATATGTGGATGTTATATTATTTCTGTTATTGTGAGTTGAAGCAACACTGTACATAGAGTATACAAGCTCGAAATAAACCAATCAATCAACACCAATCCTTTTCAGTCATGCAAACCTTTGCCAGGGACACATGCTGTAGTAAAGTGAGGTACTTCTACTCACCATGTGTGCTGTGATTTTTTTTTAGTTTTGGCTTTACCTCTTTTTCTTACCTTGCATTCACCTTGTTTCTTAGATTTACCGCACTAGTTATATCAACTATTTTGAATTTCCTGTCTGTGTGATGAGCTAAATGTTTGTTTTTTGCAGTGGAGTTGAGTATATGAATATTCTGACATCACTCACCCAGTTTTCTGTTTGTAAAGGAGAGCAGTCTGAATGTGGAGGCTGTGGAGCAGACATACTGGAGGAACCCCATCCTGAGATATACCCAGCATCCTTTGCACTCCCCTCTTCTACCTCTGCCATATGGAGATGTCAGCATCCACTGTGAGTTTTGCAGCCTGCAGATATTGGCTTCTGTTAGCACCCCACTGCTACCAACGTCTGTGGGATCAGACAGAGACACTCGATTAAGCCAAAAACATGATGTAATGTTAGAATTCTGTCGATGTAACACAGAAATATGTTGAAATGGAGAAAGACGTAATACTAATACTAAAACATTAACCTGTAAAGACCCAAACACCCAATGATGACCAAAACCATTTACTGATCTAAAATGTTTAATAACTTCTGACTTGCTAATCCTAGCAATACATGTAAATAATTGGTGTAAAATACAGTTTGTCATTTTTTTATGGTCATCAGATATGACCCATTTAGACGTTCAGAGGCTCTGTAGTGAACATGGAAACACCGTCATCTTCTACAACAATGATTCACCAGTAAAACCCATGGAGTTGGATCAGTGACAGTGGATGGACACACTGGGTTTATGTTCAGTTAAGCCTATAAAACATTTGTATCAAATTTGCTACACCAGGTTCTGAGACCAATCAATACTTTCCTTAAAAACCTGTTGTATGTGACCCGATACACATTTTCTGCCCGCTGATGGGTTATCACTCTACAGCCAGTGGAGAAGCTTTTTTTTCTTTTTGCCCTTTTAATATGGTTGCTAATGTTAAATCATTCAATACACATTTTGTAGGAAAGTCTTTGGTAATTTTCAAAAGTTCCATTAAGAAGAACATTTATAATGTTATTTGGTAGAAAACTGAAAAATATTGAAATTATGGTGACATTCAATGGAAAGAAAAAGGCTGTAAAATGTTTTATTTAAGTATGGATGGAAAAAAAGCAAATGTGAAATGTTCTATATTTTCAAAATGTCACTGGAAAAAAATATTTTTGTATCTGAAGTTAACATTGTTCTGAGCAAAAAGTTGCCAAAAATGCCCAAAGTATTAAATATGATTCAAAAAATATAAACAAAATAATATGGTGAAATTTTTTGGTTTGGATCATGTTAAAAGGGCTAATTCAGTTCCAAAAAATGTGAATTTTGTGGCTAGATATTAATGGGTCAGGTTTTATAGGGATAATGATATATTTTGCTGAAAAAGTCACTTTTTCCCTCAGTTTTCTCTGTTTTTGATAGAATAATCCTCAACTTTAATCTGAGCTTTAATGAACATTTACATGACCAGTAAATTAAGTATAGGAAAATACCTGATGTTGACTGAAAAAGCCCAAAATACAGAGGATAATGTCATAATAAATTGTGATAATTCACTTAAGAAAACTTAAATATAGAGAAAAAATATTTGAATGTGCCACAAAAGTTATACTGGGTCTTTATGGGTTAAGCATGAGTGTTAGAAAGTGTATCTGACTTGCAAGATTAATTGAGTACTATCAGTCTATTATCTGTATTAGCATACCAGTATCAGCCCTTCCTACAGCCTTACCATCAGTATACTACTATCTGTATCACTATCTGTACCACTTGATCAGTGTCCACCTCTCCTGTAGCTTTGCTAACTATCTGCACTGGTAGCTCCGGTAGCTTCTAGTAGCTTCCGGATCCAGGCTGTCTCGTGCAAAGTAATAAACACACCAAGCCATCTGTGGGTAACAGTGCAGCTCGTGTAGCCTTGTTTCAAATTGAACAGTCTGTAAATGCATAATATTTTCTTGCTTCTCAATAATTCAGTATCAGGCTTTATATTTCAACACCACCAATTTCCTGATGTCATAAATCCTTATATTTTTGGCGAGAAAAGGGGAAAATGTCTCCTTTTGGCTGATGAAGTTATTATTCTGAATACTGATCGTCCAAGACTGCAGAGAATGTATTAATGGAAAATACTTCTTTTGAGAGGAAGGGGGCTTTATCGTTCTGCTTTTCAAGTATTGTAATCCTCTCTGTCTGTTTCTCAGTGCAAAAGGAAAAGGGTTATACCAGCCTGCAAGACGAAGCCGTGAAGATTTTCAACTCACTGCAGGAAATGGAAGCAGTGTCAGATCCTGTGCCAATCATCCAGGGAATCCTGCAGACGTGTCAGGACCTGAGGTCATTAAGAGATGAGGTCTACTGTCAGCTGATCAAACAAACCAATCACGTCCCCCACCCCAACAGTCCTGCCAACCGCGCTCACTGGCATCTCCTGACCTGTATGAGCTGCACCTTCCTGCCCAGCCGAGGCATCCTACGCTACCTCAAGTTTCACCTCAAAAGGTACAGAGGCACATCTGAGCCCTTTGATTATTAGTCCTGACATCAGACATTCCAGCTGGTTAAACATCTGACTGGCGCCGTCCTTGTATCTGTGTGTTTGCCCAGGATTAAGGAGCTGTTCCCTGGTACAGAGATCGAATTGTTCGCTCATTTCATCGGTGAGTCTCTGAAGAAGACCAAAACCAGGGAGTTTGTTCCCTCCCAAGAGGAAATCATGGCACTGTTTACCAGACAAGAAATGACCACCACGGTCTACTGCCACGGAGGAGGCTCCTGCAAGATCTCCATTAACTCACACACCACTGCTGGAGAGGTAAGGACACTGCACCCACGCTTCCAAGAGAAATACTACAAAGAGAGCCAGATACTCTTAAATGGGACTAAATTGCTCTGTAAAAAAAACAAAAAATACAGTTTAGCTTGGCCAAATCTAGAATAAAACTAAAGCCCTTGACAGATTATAATGGGCCTTAAAAGTGAAAAGATAATATCTGTATTAAATTTATTAAGCAACAAAACTCAACTTATCTCACTCTTAAAACAAAGAAATGTAATCTTTTTCCTTTGACGTGATATTAAGAAAACCACTGTCTTTGCATATTACCAGTTAAATCTAGTTAAATGGCTCTGAATATCTTATTAAGATAGTTAGGTATGTAAAATATGAGATGGAAAAATGTATGTGATAACAAAAATCCCCTCTTAGAATCTCATTCTCACATTAACAACATATGATGACCCCTTGTGTAACCACTGACACCACCCCTTAAAGCACAGTTCCCTGTTAACATGTCACCTTTTAATAAACTTCTTCAACTTCTTCTTTACAACCTTGACACATTTAGTTCCAGTATTGTTTTAATCATCAACTTTACCATGAACGTTAGCAGGGAATGACTGTTTACTATACTCAGTATATTAAACACTCTTTGTGATCTTTACAGACTTTTGTTGCTTTGCATTTACAAGCTTTTAATAATATCATAAAGACAAAAGTCTCAAGCTTTCTACCAATAGTGTGCACTTTAGACACTCAGTGGGCTGTACACAAAATAAAGGGCAGTAAAACTTTAAAAACAATGGATAAATGAATAAAATGTATAGTATAGTATAGTATAGTATAGTATAGTATAGTATAGTATAGTATAGAATAGTATAGTATAGTATAGTGTCATATCATAAAATAGCATTGTATACATAGCATAGTAGTATAGCATAGTGTAGTATAGTTTATTTTGGTATAGTATAGTAGCATATCATATAATATAGTATTGCATAACATAGCATAGTATATAGCATAGTAGAGTATAGAATACTAGCAGATTATAGCATTGCAGAGCAGCATAGCATAGTGTAGTATAGTGCTGTATAGTATAGCATATCTATATAGTAGCATATCATAATATAATATTTAATAGCATAATATAGCATAGTAGCAAATCATAATATAGCATTATATACCATAGTATAAAAGCATAGTGCAGTATAGTTTAGCATTGGTATAGTATAGAATAGTAGCATATTATAATATAGCATAGACACAGTTTGGTGTAGTATAGTATAGTCTGCTATAGTATTGTAAAGCATAGTATAGTAAAATATTTTTTAATAAAAACTGAAAAACAAAGATAAATTGCATATAAAAGTTTGAAAACAAAATATATGAAAAGTGAGGTGCAATAGAACAAAATTAAAATATGCACTGTGTTTCTCTAATGTGACTGGATGTGTGTTTAATGATGTGTGAAAACCAGTTCTTTCAGTTTACCTTTACATAAGTCAACTGAACTGACCTGTGTTATGTGAACATGTAGATGATCCCAGACATCACAGTTATTTGACATGTTAAACGGACATGCAGATTATTGAATGTATTGACAGTCATCATTGTTGCGTTCAGGTGGTGGAGAAGCTGATCCGAGGTCTGGCCATGGAGGACAGCAGGAACATGTTCGCCCTGTTTGAACACAACAACTCCATAGACCGAGCGGTGGAGAGCAGGGTTCTTGTGGCTGATGTTTTGGCTAAATTTGAACGGTATGTTAGACATCGGCGTATGTTCCATTGGATGCGGTATTTGGCTGTGAGTTCCTGATGTGTATGTGACAGAGATATGATTGTTTTTGTTCATTGTCACCAGACTGGCTGGCAGTGAAGACGCAGAGGAGGATGGCCAGTGGAAACTCTACTTCAAACTCTACTGTTTCCTGGATGTGGAGAGCATGCCAAAAGAAGGAGTGGAGTTTGCCTTCATGTTTGAGCAGGTGTGGCTATGTTATCATGTTTCAGGGAATCCTTTTTTATCACATATAATACATTTAATTAGTCAAAGAATTGGTCAGATCATTTACTTCAGGAACAATACTAGTACCACTCAACTACAAGTAAAGAAAAATAAGGAGTTTTTGCTTTTAAGTATTACAAGCAAAGCCAGGGTTTTTCCCACTCTAAAAATTAGACAGAGTTGGAACCATCCGGATTAAATGTACTATGATTTCAACTTGCTGATGAAATACTTATTACCAGCAACACATTTTCAAAATTCCAATAATATGATTGATAATTTATAAGATATTTATTATTATAATGAGTCTGGTAGTATACGGGTTATTTTGGTCAGAGATTTCCTGATTATCATGATATCTAATTAATATCTTCAGATAGATAACATCGTTTTTTGACGACAAAGGAAAAAAAAATTGATAATAGTGATGTATTGTACTTATTAGTACACCAAGCTAACTTTAACACAACTTACAAAACGCACATTTGCCTAATAAAGAGGAAAAATACTAACAACAGATTATAGGCACCAAGATGAAATAATAACCACATCATAACCGTACTGGCTCGATTCTGAGGGTGATGAGTACTGTGTGCTGTATGTGTGTGCCTGCTGGATTCTGGAATGCTCGTCACCATGGTAACAGCTGATGCAAACAAGATTTTGAATAAATCAAGGGGATTTGGAAGTCTCACCGATTGAAAACCATAAATCCCATCCTCATACCAAACACATTTTTGCAGAGGACAGAAATACCTGTGTTTTAAAGTTTAAATGAGGTCTCTATGTTTAGTTTAGTTTATTTCATTTTGAGCTCATACACTCCATGTACAGTGGCAATTTCATATACATGTACAATAATCAATACTGCTCATATACATCTCATACATGTGTACACAGACATACATGGAAAGAATGCGCACACGTACAAAAAAACAAGCAGACTTGTAGAACTTACATATAAAACTATACATAGTGAATTATACAGGAAGATTATTCATGTAGAAATACACAGACATGTAGAAAATACACAAGGAACATACACAGAAAAGTGTCCATTGTGTGTACATAGACATGGCAATTATATTACCAAACATTGTGTGTACACAGTATGTATCATTCTACAGCACGAGTCCCCATTAGTATACCACCTATGAAGCCCAGAAGTCTCTATGTGAAAGTATGGTGAAGCAGCAGCAGTCAGAAAAAAATCAACTTTTTTGTTGCCCTCATTGTAAGCCAGTGGAATTTTTGGGCTTTTTTCTTACATTCGTGTGTAAAAACCTTATGAGATATCATTACGATGTGTGATATAATCTTTAAGCCAAGCTGAACATTTTTTATATTGACACTATTTTAAGATCAATTGTTTGGGATTGGTAGCCACTTGAATATAGCCCTATTCATTACAGATGGACAGATTGTGCATGTTTTTCACAACTTGTACAAAATCTGTGTATCTGATTGTTACACTGGGTCATAGTACATGTCTCCAGATCAGGCTGCACATTTTTCCCATAATATGTTTGGGTCTATTTACAACGCCCTAGGAGGAGTTGTGGGATGAAAAATGTGTTTGGAAAAAAAGTTCTGTTTCACCATTGTTGTAGTTTTCATTAATACTGAGGGTCTTTGTCGTCCCTCCAGGCTCATGAGAGTTTAACCCGAGGACACTTCCCTGCCCGTGAGGAGACCCTGCAACATCTGGCCGCTCTACGCCTGCAGTTCCTCTACGGAGACAAAGCACGGGTCACCTGGAGTCTGGAAAACGTCTACCCAGTGGGCCGCCTGCGCAGTCGAATCCTCCAGTTTACCAAGGTGGGCGGAGCGTCGGGGTCAGGCCAGACTCTGGAGCGCCGGAGGACGAGCTTCCTGGACGGGACCCTGCGTCGAGGACTGAAGACGGGCTCGATGAAAAAGCAGCGTATGGAGGAGGAGCAGATGCTGGAGATGTGGATAAAGGAGGAGATGTCCGCCACCAGGGCCAGCATCGTGGAGAAGTGGTCTCGCTTCAAAGGCCTGGACCAGCACCAGGCCATGCTCAAGTACATGACCATCATCAAAGAGTGGCCCGGCTACGGATCCACACTGTTTGATGTGGAGGTAAATCGGGTTTTAATCTCACTAAAAGGGATGCATGGATTAGTTTTTTTCTCACACATCTGATCTGACGACAATGAGGCCTTTTATTTAGAACTTTAGAGTAAATGCTCAGTTAACCCTTGTGTGGTGTTGATATTTTTGTTTCTCAGTCAGTGTTTGTGGGTCTGGGGGACCTGCTGGATTTGTAGGTTTTTAATTCAACATAATCAATTGTATATTAAAATACTCAACAGATGATTACTTCATCCCAATTACATGCAATATAAAAAGCATATGTGTTTAATATTTGCCTTTTGCCTTTGCTAGATCACATTTATGCATTAAAGTGTTACTTGTTTTTAGTTGTTTTAATAAAGTGTAATATAATCAAGATATAAGAGGAAAAAAATTTATAAAAAAATAACGGGATGTTATCGGGTGGTGGAAAGAATACTTCGAGCATCTCCTCTCCTCACAGATGGTGAGACGGAAAGAACAACCTTCTACTTGACACCGTCTGGGATATCATTGAGAACTTTCTGAATCCATGAATAAGAAATAAAACAAGAAAATCAGAAATCCCCATTAGTGTTGTCTGTTTAAAAATGTTTTCATCATGACTTCAGTGATACTAAAAAATTCTAAACACAGTTTCTGATGCCTAGTTACTTTTCAGCTACTCTGTAGAACAATACACCATTGCTGTAGTTGTCAGCACATGGATGATCCTGATGATGACAGTTGTGTGTTTGTTGTTCACAGTGTAAAGAAGGAGGCTTCCCTCATGACCTGTGGTTAAGTGTGAGTGCTGAGAACGTGTCTGTCTACAAGAGGGGAGAGCCCAAACCTCTGGAGACCTTCCCCTATGAGCACATCATTTTCTTCGGCGCTCCACAGCCCTGCACTTACAAGATTACCGTGGACGAAAGAGAGATGTTCTTTGAAACTCCTCAGGTGAACATTTGTTTCATCTTCAGCTTTGCACAGGGTCTTTAAAAAGTCTTAGAAGTCTTGAATGTACAAATTTGCATTAAATACATTAAAAAAGTCTTTAAAAGGTATTACATTTGATATGGTGGGTCTTAAGTTATATTCTAAGTAGTCTTGAAAAGGTCTTAAAAAGTCTTAAATTTAGCTTGTAGAAACCTGTAGGAACCCTGATTGCATCTTTGCTTCTTTTGACCGAGTCTCGTCTGCTCTTCGACAGGTTGGAGAGATCACGAAGATCATGAAAGCCTACATAAACATGATTGTAAAAAAGCGGTGCAGTGTGAAGTCTGTTTCCAGTTACAGCTCTAACTGGATCAGGTGATGGACTGGACACAGACTCAGTACCAGGACACCTGCCCAGGACGTGGACATGAGAGGAGTGTGTTTCAGAGCGTTTGACTGACTTGAAACGTTACACAGACTGAGTCCATCCAAAAAGATTCCTTTCAAATGAGACAAAAAAAACACATGTGATTCCTTTACTGCTAATGGTAAAAAGTGGGAACATTGTTGCATCTGAACCATTTTAAGCTTTATTGCTTTCCTGAGTGTTGTTTTCCTTAATGCAATCTCTATTTTACTGATATGTTACACTGGTCATTTCTCATACGCTACTTGAAATGTACTTCAGGTGTCTTTTTATGGATTTTTTTTTTTTTTAACCTTTTGGTATGACATGAGAAGGTGTGCAAGTTCTTTCTCTACCATAAGCTTCATCACAATTGAAAACCCAATAGAAACCTGAATTTAGTTGAATTTTGACAGGAATCTAGTTCTTTTCAGCCCACTTCCCAGAAGACGAAGAAATATGCTGCAAAAATCCTTTAAGAGAATTGTCATTTTTCTGCAGGTTTTTTCCTGCAGAGTAATGCGGCCCATTTAAATGAATGTCTTCCTGAATGGAGAGTCCCTCAGGTTGTGTGTAATTTATAAATGTCATCATACCAGTTCCTTGCCTTATTTCAATTTTTATTTTAGGTGTTTTTTAGAGTAAGCGTGTCAGTGCAAGATGCGGCCTTTCAGGAATAGTCAGTGTTGAGAAACCCCGTTAAATGTGCCACAGAAGCACATCCCTAGAGGAAGAGGATGCCTTTTTTTTTTAATATTCAAGTAAATGCGGCAAACTAAGAAGATCAAGGTGAATAACCACTGCACCATCTGTAACCACTGCAGTAACGTTTTCTCCAAAGGCACAGCTTACTAAATTCAGTTCAACTCTGTCCTCCTCTGCTAGAACAAATACTCTGTGTGTTCTGAGTTCTATGTTGAAATTCCTTTTGTACCTGTTCGAGGGTGAGTTTTGAGAGCAGTCGTGATATTGCTTGTTTGATGGGTGTCTGTCTAAAGAGTGTTTTTATTGTGTGTGTTTTTCTCAGTGATGACAAAGGCCATGTGTGGGTGGGGTATTTATTTAATGAAGTATCAGTGAATTTGTTGAGGTGAAGCACTCGGAGGATGGAACAGTGTGCTGGAAATGTAAAAATGCAATTTGCTTGTACTTTTGTTTTTCTATTATTTGTGTATTCAGGGACACACAATTTATGCAATTCAGAAATAGACGACTTGCTCATGAGTTAAGATGGATTGTTTCCATTTTGTGCTGTTTCTGAGGTTTTGTTAAAGGTAAATTAACCTACATGTGTTGCCCTTAACACCAAACAGGCCCAGTTTTTTTTTGTTTTGTTTTTTTTGTCATGTTTTCATGCTAATCCAAGGTTGTTTCATATTCTCAGCCAACATCAAGGATTCCAACTAATGCCAATTAATCTTCAGTATAGTTCACAATGAGATATGATCCAAATAGATGACATTTTGAGCTTAGTATTTACCTCACGTTGCATTACACACATTGCGTCTTCCATTATTCTCATACACACACAAAGGCTATCTGGTCAGCTGCCGGCGGCCACACCAGAGACTGATCTTGCCATTGATGATGACTGTATTTCTGATTGTTTTGAAGGAAAAAAAAAAAGTCAGAAAATGTTTTATATCAGAATTTAAAGATGCTTTAATAAATTATTGTATTTCAAGATGTTGTCGACTTTTTTTTATTATACATTGCACTTGGGAAAATATATTAGTAAATTTGTATACATTCTGTGGAGTTCAATTTCTGTGCATGGGATACTAAATATAAACATACAGTCATGGAAAAAAATATTATTCTTTTTAATGGCTGGTACAACTAAAGGTACATTTGTTTGGACATAAAACAAAAACAGCTCATAACAGTTTAATGTCTGGGTTGATATCTATCCATTTTTTTATGGTTTTCTTGATAATAACCAAAATCACATAAGTTCATACATTAATAGCTATGACATTGTACTGACAAAAACAGTGCTTTTAGACATTCCGTGTTTTCTTTTCTGTCTGTTTTAGTCACATGATGCACACAGGATTTAGTACTTGATGACATATCCATTGTTTCTGTTGACTTTTGATGGTCTAATATTTTAGAACATAGACAATAGCCCACCCAGAGCCACTGGTAAAAAAACAAAACTGGAATTTTTGACCAGATTGTATTGGCTCACTTATAGCTCATTCTTTGGTTAAATGCCTAAACCTGAACTAACTGAAAATATAATTGTGGTTGAGGTTACAGCCACACAATGCTCCATTTTTACTCAAGAGTGTTCAAGTTGTACTTGATCAGCCCTCAACTATGAATCAGGGAAAGCACACATTGTTAAACATTTCCATTTTCCATCAAAACTGTGTATATTCGTATAGATAATTTCAATCTCATCTTTACAACTTAACTAATTATTATTATTGAACAAACCAGAGTTGAATAAGAAAAATCATTTACATTTGTGTGTGTCTGTCTGATGCAGCCATACCTGTTCAAACACACAAAAAAACCATTGTCAAAAAAAAAACCTTTTGCGACAATATTTGAGATTGTATAAAATTTTAATGGTGTCAAAAAACTTTTTTCTACTACTGTATGTAAATGGAGACTTTTTTTCTTCTGAAGTTGAGTCCTATTAGATCAGTGCTTCTCAAACTTTTTACAGTGGAGTTCCCCCTGAAATAGACTTTTTTTTAGCCAAGTCCCCAACTCTCGCTTCAGCATTTTTGATTGAAAAAAATGTGGCAAAATTTGTTCCTGTGCCAAAGGTATCTGTTTTTATTTTCAAAACTTGGTAAAAAAATAAATAAATAAATAACATATTTAACTGTAAGGAGCAGCTGAAAGAGAAAAAAAAACAAAAACATAAATTTTGTGTGCAAAATATAAACTAAAGAGTGCTCTCTTTCCATTGATAAGAAATGTAAATAAATTAGCCATTAATGAAAAAATGAACTTTTCATCAACAAATAACTTAGCTACTCAAACTTATTTTGAAAAATTTAAAATATAAATGTTCTCAAAATGTTACTTAAACCTAAACAAGTTAATTGACAATAAAACTACTATATGAATGTATTTAGTGTGTTTTATATTTCAGCATTAATTTTCATTATTTATTTAATATTCAATCATGATGATTTAATTTATTTCTATTTTTAGTACCCCCAGGGGTTCTTCTAAGTATCCATGGTTATACCAGAAGGGGCGGGGCTTCAGTTCTGCGTTCACTCTAGCGCTCCCTATGGCTCATAAGTTGCAAAAACACATAATAGAATCAGTCGAACACATTCTAAGACACTGTGCTAACTGTAAGAAAGCCCCAGTTTTAGAGAAATGATGACGCACGGACAGAAAAAAAAAAAAGGAGAACAGAAAGTTATTCCGCGGAAATAAGACGGAGGAAGTGACGTAATCCACCTGAAGATGTAAGTAGCTCGAGCTCAGAAAAGAAAACACAACTCAAGTTTTATTTTAAGGTTGTGGAAAATATAATTAAAATAGTATGCTCAACATCTGCAATCCCACCCCTCAATATCCCCCCCCCCAACCCCGTAAATCTCCCTTTTATTTTTGCTGATTTAGCGTGTATGTCCAGCTGTTCCAGAGTCAGCAGTTGATGACGTCACCACCTCGTAACGCGGGTCCACCCTTCACTCTAACTGTCCTCACAACAGTCCGTTTAGTTAGCGTCTAAATTACACTGTCGAGTACTTCCACTCGCCTTAAAATGCCTGGACTTTACCAAATTTTGGCTATCACTTTTGCCCTAAATTCTTACTTTATTTTCTCCGCAGAGGCTCAGACGTCGAATCCTTCTCCAGACCCTGGTAAGTGTTTTTTTTTTTTATTTTATTTTATTTTTTTTTTTACTTGTTGTGATCCGTGTTTCTTCAGTCAAATCAGGCGGCAGTCACATGACAACTGCTAAGAAGTTTGATGTGATCTTAGAACACACATAAATCATCTTAATTCGTGGAGATTGATTTTTCGGTTCTACTTTTGATAGTGTTCTGCAGAAGGCAAATTCAGATTTTATTTTTTTTTTTTTTTCATTTCATACTGCATCAAAGACTCACTGGTACATGATTCTGTAAATACAGCCCATAAATTCACTGCAAAAAAAAAAAAAAAAAAGCATAATGTTGCCAAGAAATTTTTACATAAGATATTTCTATTAAAAGAAAAAATATATATATACATATAACTTTTTTCTTAATGATATTAAGGCAAATTTTACAAGTAACAAGTGTTGCAAGTGATTCCAGCAAAAGATCCAGATTGTTTTCCTTATTTTAACCCAAAAAAACCTAAACAGCCACACCATCTATTGATCTATAATTGATCTTTAATACCTTTTGATCCACTAATCCTATCAATATGTGTAAAAAAAAAAAAAATTACAGTTATTCATCTTTTCATGGACGTTCAGAGGCTCTGTAGTTACCATGGAAACGCTGTCATCTTCTACAACACTGATTCACCAGTAAAACCCATGGAGCTGTTTCAGTGACAGTAGATAAACACACTTGGTTTATGATCAGTTCATGATATAATTGTTGAAAATGTCAGTTTTTCTTCAGTTTTCTCTGTTTCCGATATAATAATGTCTGAATTTACTCTTGAGCTTTCATGAACACCTACATGATCAGTGAATTAAATATAAGAAAATACATGATTTACACTGGGAAAAAACTCAAACTTAGGATATAATTTTACAATGAATGGTGGTAAATAATTTAAGAAAGGTAAGATATAGAGAGAAATTAATTTGGGAACTGCCACAAAAGTACTACTGGGTCTTTAAGGGTTAAGACTGAAACCACTTGCACAACTTCTCCATTTAAGAATCTGGAGAAATGACAGCAACTAATTTTAACCGTTTAATTGTTATTTACAGGCTTAAAACATGACAAATATGATAATATAGTGTAACATGACCTAGTTCCTCTTATTGCATGCTTATCACTTTTAAGAATTTGACCCAAGAACTTTTTTTATCTCCCATTAGCAGGGTTTTTGTTTTTTTATTTGGATTTTTTGCTCAATATAAGCCAATTTGACCAGATTTAGGAATATTAGGCTTATTTTTAGCAGAGCATTTTTTGCAGTGTTGTCACTATGACAACACTATGCAACACTATATTTTATGTTGTATTCTCTCTCCCTCTCTTTTTCTCTGTATATATACATATATATATATTCTATATGTATATATAACAAAGGTATTTGTATAGCATCTATGTCCTGTTGAGACTGAGGAAAGTGAAAGTTTAAGCTTTTTTTTTTAACATTAAACTATTGTCTTAATTGGAAACTGAGTACCGGTAATGCAATTTTTCTCAGTTTTTTTTTTTTTATTATTTGAATTAGTTTTTAACCTTTGCAATGGACAACTTTTTTTTTTTTAAACTGTCAGTCTTTTGTCCCCTACAGAGGACAAAACTGCATTACTGGATCTCAGGAGGTTAATAGTCTCATTGACCACAGATCTGGTAATCTGCCTCTTACCCTCTAATAAACCCCTGTTATTTATTTCTTTCAGTTCCTTGTGCTTTGAGATCCAACACCACTTGTGACGAGTGCCTGCAGAATGTCACAGTCAGTATCCTCCAATCCACACACACGTAGGTTTCAGTCGTATTCTGTTGTTTAATGACAGTTGTTTTGTCTTGCAGTGTTTGTGGTGCATACCAACAAAACAATGCATCGACTACCCTGTGAGGACCATCTTGCCTTCCAAAAGTGTGTGTCCTCTGAGCGACGCGCGATGGGGGCTGTGCTGGGGTAAGACTGACCACACCTCAGAGGATGGCTGATGTCACAGATGAGGTTATCCTGAAAGTATTTGTGTGCTTCGACTCTTAATATGCAGCGGATGGATTTCATGAGGAAATGGTGTTCACTGCTGCGCATGGGATAAAGTTAAAGCCCATCAATCAACTGAGAGAAAATCAAATTTCATCCCCTTAATTATCTACTAATAAGGAAATATTGGATCTAATGGATTCTGGCCATAAAGGGCTACTTTAAGAATGTTGAGTAGAGAAGAAGCAATTGAAAACATCCCATAGAATTTTGTTCTGTATGAATGTGTGACAACCACTGGGCATTTGTTGGAAAAATTAAAAACTAAATGATGATTTAAAATAATAATAATTTTATTGCTAGAGGTAGAGGAGGACTTAGATTCTGCCCCTTAATTTCAATTTTTTATTTCCACCACCACCACCACCCCATTTCTTTTTTGTATATTAATAAATATTATTATCATCATTTATTATTATTTATTTTTATGTAGATATGTGTGTGTATGTGTATGCATGTGTTGTTTGTCCTAGTCCGTTCTGACCTAAAATGGGTGAGTTTGTGGGTGGGTGGGGATGGATTTAGAGGGTTTGTTGACACTGTTATTCATACTGTTTGATATCTCTGTCTGTCATTGCCTTCTTTTTTGTGTAAAACCTGAATAAAAAGAGTGGGGGAAAAAATAATAGTAGTGGTATTAATAATCATCATAATCATAATGATAATTGTAGGTTTTCTCAGTTTTCATTTTCATTTCATTTTTTTTTAATTATTTATTTATTCATGCTGATCTAAATGACTGGAAAGGAGCAGGATGAAGAAAAAATATAACACCTGCCTCTTTCTTAAAACATCTGCTTACATCAAATACAATAAGTTGCCATTACAGTTATTACAGTAAAAGCAGTTTACATGACAGTCAGTGAAAACAAACAAATCCAAAATCCATAAGTAAAACTATTTCTTTACATGTTTTTATAAAGCTTCTCTCTCAATTTTAACAACCTCTTAAACTAAACAATATTTGTAGTTCTTCTCTTCTGTTGAAATTCCACATTCTGACACCAACACAGAAACACATTTGCTTTACATTAGTCATAGAAGGAGGTTTAATTTTAAACAGCAAAGGGTTTGGCCCTTTGCTGTTTAAAATAATAATAATAATAATAATCTGTGTAAATTTGCAGAAGTCCGTTTCTGGCTCTAAACACAACCAACAATGTCCTTAATTCAGCTAACTCTTTGAACTTAAGATTCAAGATTCACTTTATTGTCATTCAGACACCATACCAACACGGATACAATGCAGAATGAAATTACGTTTCATTGACTTAATTTATAACAACAAACACAAAAACACCATATCAGCCAAAAATATATTGCAGCAACTGAGCGGTTAGGAAAATAATAAAGCATAAAAGGGCAATAGATTAAAATATTTGAAAAATAATAGAGAAATGTTAAACAATCCTGTTTTCATAAACAACTCATTTGCATGTTGTGAAGTTGTGTTCGTTTGTTGTGGTTTGTGCATGTATAAACTCATGATCAGTGCATTTAACTCTTCCTCTCTGTCCAACTTCAGTCAACTTTCAGATTCTGATCATCACCATGTCGGTGTTCGCCGGTGTCATCATCATTGCCATATTTGTTTGCTCCGTCTGCTGCTGCAAATGTGAAAGAATTGGGTAAGCATCAAGTCACATGAAATGTCGGTTGTGCAAACTGATTCAACATAGGAGGAGGAGGAGGAACACAATGGGGTGTTATTCTGCGGGGCTGATACCGCTGTCTCCAAAGGACGCCTTGAGTATAGAGCTGAGCTCTGAAAATAATGTTACTGTTCTATGGAGATGGGCTCTACCTTTCTTTACAAACTTAATACAGTCAAGGAAGAAATTAATAGACCAACAAAAGTCATCAGAAACAATAGTTATGCAATCAAGTACTAACTCCTGTGTGTATCATGTGACTAAAACAGACAGAAA
>JAPTGZ010000015.1:30118563-30129765 GCA_029814645.1 Fowleria isostigma | reverse complement strand
AGGCACGGTGTCATAATCAGGTTATTCCCTGACCCTAACTTTAACATGCAGAATGTAACCCCACCTCCCCCAGGTGACAAACATACACTGAAATGCCCCCCAAAATAGGAGTCCCACACTGACTCATGATGTTTCAAAATGGTCACTTCATGAACAGGTGTTGTGGCTGATTACTCCTTCAACCTCATTGGTGGAAGAGATTAAACACACCTGCGGAGCCTGATTGGAAACTTAAAGTAAGGAACCGTGACAGAAGGGAACGGTTGAGAATCTGTAAGGATCTAAGAAAAAAGTTATATGTTGTTTTACATTTCGGCTGCTACCTTTCATATATATTAACTGTGAATTCTTCCTGGGGTTCTGCGGATATATGGAACACAGGAAGAGTTAGCAGGCCGGGGAAGGGTCTGGAAGGGTCAGAGAGGCAGTGGACACCAGATAACTCTGACCCTTTCATTGCTCAAAGGGGCTGGTCATAAGTGTGTGATACGGACCAAAGACAAAGTACATTTCACACGTAATGACCTAAGTGGATTAAAATAATAATTCTGAGTAGTCTTTACTAAGTCCAGAGTAAAAGGAAAGTAAGTTATCAAGTGCACTCTACTTGATTGTTGTAGTTGCACAAACTCATTTATAAGTATACTCTACGAAGAAAGCACTACTTAGTACAACTTAAAATGCCTAGTTGTCTTTACTTGTTTTTCTTTTTAAGTGCAATCAGTTTGCAGGCTTTTTTTTTTAAGTACTGATAACTAATTGGATTTTACAGTGTACTTATGTTTTTATTTTCCTGGAGACATTGTTTGCTGCTCTTGTTTTATGTTCATCAGGAGTTAAAGATAAATGAAGTTAGTATTTGCATTGACAGTGTTACAGTGTGATAGTGTGTGTTGTTTCCAACCTCCAGAAAGTTTGTTGGATAGAGGACTGAGAACACAGAGCGTCTCAATGTGTGTGCAGAAATGTAGGCCTGTTATTAGTGCACATGTTTGACAATATGCCAGACCATGTTATAAAAAGCATCTTTTCTGCTTCAGTGGGTCTGGATCTGTAGCGGTAGAAACTTAACACTCAACAGAGATTTTGTGTTCAGTTTGTTTTTCATCCCTGTTAACTTCTGTAAGACAAAAGAGAGGTTTTAGAGGATATTTTACATCACATGTAAAGGGTGTTCAGGCAACTTTTGATTATACTCGGCATGGAATAAAGTGCTAGGTTAAAACATCCTATAACAAAAGAGTTTTACTATTAAGTTTATTAGTGATTAATACATACACTCTTGTTAAGTTGTATAATGTATCGTTTGAGCATCGCATAGTCACATTGAAGATCCTGTCACATAGGAGGTAAATGAACTCTATCTGTTCTCATCTAATTTCAAGGGTACATGACACTGCACACAGCCATCCACCAATCACAATCCTTCTTAATCAGTTTGCTGAAGCAGACCACACCCCTGCACGTGAAGTGAGTCGCTGGTAACAACATTGAAAAATGAGCGACGAACAAGAGAAAATCACTGAAAACACAGAAGAAAATCACTGAAACTGAAGAAAATCACAGAAAATAAAGAAAATCACAAAAACAAAAAAAAAAATTGCCAAAAACAAAAAAGGAAATCACTGAAAACAGGCAAAAATCACTGAAACAAAGAAGAAAATCACCAAAAATAAAGAAGAAAATCACAAAAATGAAGAAGAAAATCACCCAAAATGAAGAAGAAAATCACTGAAAACAAAGAAGAAAATCACTGAAAAGAAAACAAAAACTTAGTGCCAAAAAGAAAAGCAACGTCAGTTATCTGGAATTATTTTGGCAACAACAAGATGAAACTGAAACACGTGTTTTGTGTCGACAGTGTCTTACACCTGTTGACACAACAAGAAGTAACACAACTAAATTGTTTGACCATTTACGTCGGCACCACAGCTATTACATCCTCCTGAGTGGTTTTTAATATTGCAATATATATCGCAGGTAAAAAAAAAAAATCATAATGTCTTTTTTTTTGTTTCAAATATCGTGTAGCCCTACTCTCTATACATATCTTAAAGGTAACAGTGTGAAAAATGTGAAAAGCAAGTCAACATATTGGTAAAAATACACATAATCATCACAGCTGAACCAGCATGTGGATATTGCTGCATCATAACTGAGCGTGGTTGTGTATTATGGGATGTTGTAGTTACTAGAAGGCAGATTAACATCTTTAATCTTCTGACTTAACAGCAGTATTAAACCAGTCCTCCCTCTTTTTCTGAGCTTCAGGATTCAAGCATCCCTTTTGTGAGTGGGTCACTTCCTGTTCATCCGTCTGCCATCAACATCCAGCCACGTTTCTAAAGGTGTTTTCTTCAAACATTATATAACGGACGTCGGGTAAACCAATGATTTCATTCTATAACCCACTGCACTATGTTTATGTTTTACACAAACAACTTCTGTGATTTATATGCATCACTCGCTGGAACATGGACTCCACCTCAGTCCAGACACTTTCGCAACCCAACATCTGGCCTGGCTGCTGCTCCTCTGTGTTCATGTATCACTTGTTTTATTTGGACAACTTCCTGCTGCTCCAAACCATCTCCATAATGTTTCCAGCGTTTGGATAACATCCAGCATGAAAGTCATTGTGTAGCACGAAAAGTGATTCTACCCACAATCTACACACTGTGTTTTCCTCAGTGTGCATTTGCTTAGAACAAGTGAGTGGTTGGCTTTTAGACTGAAAAACTCAGACATAAGAGCCCTGCTTTTCTCTTAATATTTATTATTTTACATATATTTCCCTGTGTGTTTGCATGCAATCCAAGGCACAGGGGACTCTTGTTCGTCAGACTGACTTATGACTTATACAAAAAACTTTGGTAAAAAATGCAGCCCAGAGCGTTGGAAATAGACCAAAACATATTATTACAAAAATGTGCAGCCTGGTCTCGAAAGATGTGCTATTATCTGGATTGACATTCTGATGCACGGATTTCATTAAAGTTGCAAAAAAACAGCCAAATTTGTCCATTCAAAAGGAATTGGGCCATTTTCAAGTGGCTACCATTCCAACACGATTGATCCTAAAATTATTCTGTCAATACATAAAATTACCAGCTTGGCCCAAAGATTATCTATGTCATCACGTCGTAAGGATATTTAGTGCAGTTTTTGCACACAATGCAATCAAAAACCTTTCATTTTCAATGGGAACAACAAAAAAAGTTGACTTTTTTTCTGACCGCTACTCTTTCCCTATACTTTCACATATAGACTTCATTTAAACTTCAAAACACAGGCATTTTGGTCCTCTCTCCAGGAATGTGTTTATTTATGTCATAAATAACTTATACATACAAATACAATGCAAAACAACCTATTTTTAAGAAAAAATAAATGTAGTTCTTTAGAACCAGTCCTTCTTTGGTATTATTTTTTTCTTATACATCACACCTAGCCACAAGTCCACATATCCGACAAGAGGCAGCACACAGGTTACATACCCTTCAGGAAATGTAGGAAAGACTAGTTTATTCCTGTTGTATTCTTTAAGCATTGCTGTGTATTTCACAGTGTGTTAAATCATTTATGGTGTAGCGTGTCTGCTGTGAGACTAAGTGAATACACTGGTTGTTTCAGGGAATAGCTCTAATGACTGAAGGGATGGTGTGAAGAAAATTATATCAATGACACCATGACCTTTAACCCAGAAGAGCTGTATCCTGTTAATGATTGTGCAGCAGCAGAAATAAGCTTTAATGCACCAGTGATTTTATCTGACTATATAGTTTCATATATTACTCAGGTATGCCGGTGGAATTTCATTGGAATGTGCTTGTCAGACTCCAACATTTGACTTGGCCATTTGAGAAACCGGCATTCCTTTGAACAGCTTCACAAACATAAACACTACTGTCCTGGTGGAGGAGGCTGCTGAGCCGGCGCAGGGGGTCCTGGGGATTACAAAGCTAATCTGAGGACAGACAGGGGACACCTGTGCCCCCACAGAATGCAGGGGATTATGGGTACATGCTGTGCTAATGAGGGGAAGACGACTCGGTTTGGATAGCGCGTGCCTCTCGGCTGCCTGACTCCTTTCTCTGTAAAGTAGACGCAAATTACATATAATATCAACTACAAATGTGGACGGTTCAGGTTTTTGTTTTTTTTTTGGACTGAGCTCAAGGGCACATTTAGTACAAAGAGAAAGATTTTGTGATGTGTGACGTGCAATGTGTCATGCTATTATTCACCTGGGGAGGCGCTTTGTAAGGGCGTCCTCTCATAACCTCATTAAGACGGTGTCAGTGTCTTTAAAACACAAAACACTTCTGTGACTGATGCAGCAGGTATGGGGAAGGAACACAACAGCAGCCAGTCATTTCCGCACTATTGAGTAATTGTAAAATATTTGTTATGACTAGTCGTCAATACAGTGATGCCCTCAGCCATTTACTTGTTGCTGCTTGTTGGTCTGTGCTTAGTTTTTTTAATTTATTACGAATGGGAAAGTCTAAAAGATCAGTGACGAATGTTTGAATGATGCAAATTTGGAGTTTACAATATACAACAGAAAGCGATAGCATTAGTTAAGTTTTCTTTTGTATCATCTTGCATATGAGGGGCTGTAACAACAAATGCACCGATGATTCAGATTGGGTAAGGCTGCATCTGCTGCTCAGTTTGTGGTGCATTAGCAGAGGGGGGAGAAAGGTAGAGGAGGGAGTAAGGGGGGAGCGTGGGCGTGTATGGAACTCATTGCTGAGCCCCCAAGGACAAATCAATCCCTGCTCCGAAAGACATTTGAGAGGACTCTGGGTGACTGAGACGTGCCCGACTGGACAGTGACTGTTGTCTGTTGTTTAGTAAAACCGCTTCATCAGAGGAGGTGAACACACTGAAACATACTCTACGTCTGAGAGCTCGAGTCAATAAGGCTGGTGGTTTTGTCACTGCTTTTAAGAAAGTTTTTTTCCTCCTTGTAGCAACTAATGTTGTAATAATGGCCAATAATGTAATACCTGCCAATAAGGTAATAATTTTGGCCATTTTAAATGTAATAAAGCCAATAATGTAACAACTTGCCAATAATGTAATAAAGTTTTTGAGCCAATAAGGTAATAACATTTTGCCAAAAATGTAATAAGTTATTACATTATTGGTACAGCATTAAATAAATCCTTTGAAATGTAATAACTGCAGCCAATAAGGTAATAATACATAAATAGGAATGCACTTCTTGGAAATGTATATTTTTTTTTAGTTTTGTGCAGTCTGCACATCAAAAATAGATATAGTGGAAGGCATAGTCGTCATATTCATTCATCAAGACCATGTATTATGCAGAACTCTCTCTCCCTAAATATGTTTGTAAGAGAATTTGAGAATTATTTTTTGTACAGAATCTATATTTAGAATTTTGCTATGTGCTTAGATTTGTAAATACAGAATTTCATGGCAGTGCTTCTGTTGGATGTTGCATGGTCAAATAAATATACCACATTTATTTCTTGGAAAATATTTTTAATTTGAAGTTTTTTCAAATGAAAATGACTCAGTTCTCACTTAAAACTCAAACCTGTATAACTTAATAACCAGCCAATAACGTAATAACTTATTACATTACTGGCAAAATGTTATTACCTTACTGACTCAAAAACTTATATACTAGACATTACTCTTTAACTCCCCACCTGTTATTCTTTTGCTTAAATTAGGGCTGCACAATATTAGCAAAACTTGAAATCTGTGATATGGGTGTACAACACTGCAAAAATGATAATATTGCAATATTTCTCATTCATCTAAAGAAATACCAATTTCATCTATTAATTAAAATGTTCCTTAACAATGTTAAAATGAGCCAATTGTTCATATGCTGACTCAATTATGTACCGTTTAAGACAAGATACTGTATTACTACAACCAATGACTCAATTCTGTGGTAGAACCTGGTGATGCTGTTACCATAGACCTTCAACACAAACACAGTCAAATATTTGGTCATTTTATTTACATATAAAAATGTGTAAATGACATGGATGTATTTTATAATAACTAAAGTGTCAGAGTACCATCATGTAAGAGCTTTAACTAAACTATATTCCATTGTTTGTCTGGTTTGGTAAATACTGCATATAAAAATAAAATCTTGTGTGCCAGAAAAACTATTAGTTAGAGTGGTAGAGAAAACCACTCTGGTACCCCATGGTGTGGAAAACATAAAGTTATTGAAAAAACAAGAAAATCATTTGAGGCACGTCTTTGCAGTATGAATATTGCACAGTCCATAATTGCGGTATCAATATTTTTACAATATATTGTGCAGTCCTAGCTCTGATGCAGCTACTAATGTGTGTCTTTCTGCAGCACAGCCTGGACTGAGCCTGATGAAACAAAATGAAACTCAAGCTTCACTTTGGAATACTGCTGGGGTCTCTCTGTACTTATAGCTTTAAAATTATGTTGAAAAGCTCTGTCAGTTAAATGCATCTAATCTTAAGGGCATTTCAACAACGTTTTAGTGCAGGGGTCTCAAAACCAGCCCACCAAAAAGTCCAATCTGGCCACCGGGATGAATTTGTGGAGTGTAAAAATTACACTGAAGATATTAACAATCAAGGGTGTCAAACTCATTTTAGTTCAGGTTCCACATTCAGATCAATGCTCTTCTTCTCTTTTATTTTCCCTCAATCCTTCTATATATAACTGTGTACACATGTATGAAAAGTATATAAACAGTATTGATTATTGTGCATGAATATGAATTGCCACTGTACATGAAGTGCATAAGCTCAACATAAACTAAATAAATTCAACTAAACTAAACTAATATGATCTACGGTAAAACAACAGCATAATCTATAAATAGTGACAACTCGGTTTTTCTACATTTTAGGTTAAACTGAACTAGTTTTGCTTTTTTGAAACAAACCTAGTCCAGTTGAACCTCAACGAACCACCAAGAAGAACAATGACCTGGACAAATGAGAAATTGAATGAGAAATTGGTCTTATTTTAGTTACAAATTCTAAATTTTTAATAGTATTATATCTGTTATCAAATGTTTGTTTAATATTGTGTGTAATGTGCATGTACAAATGATTAGTTGAGGCAAAATATTGTTAAAGCTGCACTTATTTTTCCTAAAAATTTCCATTTTTCAGGTTATTCACATGTTTTTTGTGAAAGAATAGTTTGTAAAAGGTAAATATTTTCAAAATTTAATGTTTTTTATTGCACTAAAACAAAGAGAAAAGTTGTAATTATTTGTAGGTTATGATGCTATTACTTTACTGGTCCGGCCAAATGGAGATCCAATTGGGCTGAATGCGGCCCCTGAAAGAAATTAATTTGACACCCCTGGTTTAGTGTGTGTATTCTGTACTTTAACCCTTTAACTACCTGCTCAACCATATGGTTTATCACATTGAGTCACTATGTTTCAATGAGTTGAGTATCTAACTTATCTGAACCTAACTGAGCCAAGAAAGATGAAAATCACTAAAGACATTTGGACTTTTTTTGATGAAAATATGAAAGATATGAATAGTTTTGGGGAATGTCATAGTATAACAGGCCTTCCTGAACATAAACATATTATTTGATACCACAAAAAATCTTAAACAAATGGTTGATTTGTCATTTTATGGTAAAAGTAGAAAAAATTAGCCACTATGAAACAATAGATTATTTGTTATAAAATCAAAACTCGGCTCAACTATTGCTGCAAATATTAAACATTTAATGGTAGTATATTATGGATATTGAAAGTCTTAATGTAGTAAGTATTTTTTGACACTTTCCAAGTTGATATTAGTAAGTATAGTAAAAAAAAGAAATAAAAATCTAGAAATTTCTCACCTACGGGAATAAAAAATGCAAACAAAAAATGTTTTTATTAGATTGTTCTTGGTGGGGTAGTTAAAGTTATAACACATATATGTTCATTTTTACTGCAAATAACTGGCTCCAAATATTAATTATTAGTCACCCCAGTTACTGATAATTGTTACTGGCCCTATAAAATCCTGCTGGTGGGCTCCTGAAACCTAACAAGAAGGTTTTTCCACATATTTATTGTCCACATCCTTTAGCCTGGTCAGTACTCACAACAGTCCCTGCCACCCACATGGCTTTGCAGAACCCGAACCCCCACAAGTGCAGATGTCAAAACTGAACAGTGAACAACAATACTGATTGAAGTCCCAGCGGTCTCAGCTCAGTGGTGTCTGCACACAGCCAGAAGACCTGCTCCCCCCCTATAATCAGCTGACCCTCTGCCAGCGATGCAACATGCCTCCGGGCTCAGCTTCGGGGGTTTTTGAGCACCGCATTATCGCTTAACACCACAGCACCTCGCATCCCTTCTGACCGGCTGTAAGGACCGCACTGCTGCCACCGCTGCCAGATCCCGTCTCTCTACAAGCATTTCATTCTCAGCTCTGTTACGGCTAATTGGTGGGTGAGCGTCCCAGGGCTCCAGCTCAGCAAAAAAAAACACGCATGCTCTTACACAACGGCGCGCACAAACACACACCCACACACACACGCGGTGCGGGGTATGTACGATGGCCTCTGGTAGCCTGCCGGGTCTGGGTCTGGGTCTAGTGCCAGGCTCCGTCTTGGGCTCTCCACAGAATAAAGAGCAGCTCTGTTCACGGGGGCTGCTGCACGGGATTGGGCCACTGTTCACCCTCTGCTCCTCAGACAATACCCATTGTTCCGTTTCTTAATGAAGAAGAGTCAACGTGGAAAAAAAGTACCAGGGCTTGCTTGGTCACTTCCTGGGTCACATGTAGGAGTGTAAGGGCAGAGATGTAAATGTCAGTGTGTGGTGGACAGAGGACCAATACTGGCAAATAAATGGTGGATGAAGAAGCGGTAACAAGACTATCAAGACATCATTTATCAACTGTTATGCTATTTTATTGTCACCTTTTATCCCTCTTTTTCCAGACATTTGATTTCTAAATGCATCATGCTCACCCAAAAAATATTGTTATTATTACAGCCTTGGCTCTTTCTTGCCTTTGTTAGTATGTGCTTGTCATTGTTTACCATGTTGGTATGTGTCACTTCCATTACCAGTGTTGATATGAAATTACTGTTGAAATAATTTAGGAAATAATTTAGCACCACAAATTTCCAACTCTTCTCTCTGATTCTGATTACAAGTCATGCAGACTATCATTTAGATAGTAAATATGCGTAATATACATCTGTTTTCCTAATCTGTTTATTATCTGCTGTTGATATTATTAGGACTCGAAACACATGAAACTTTATCATTAAAGAAGCAAAAGTAATGTTATTTTGTATACATGAGATATGAGGCGAGACGTTAAGTTGTCTTCTTCCCACTCCTGTTCGAGCAATACATGTTGAATTTATTTTTATTATTTTATTTATTTTATTACAGAATTTCCCCTTGTGGGACTAATAAAGGAATATCTTATCTATCTTAACTTACATGGCAATTGCTATGTTGTCTTGATCACCTCTATTAATTTATTTGCTCTGCTATTTGCTCCTTGTACAAGTAAAAGTTAAGTTTTGTTTATTTCTTCTACTCAAAACAAATAAATGAATGAATGAATGAAAAATCACTTTTCAACCACATTGACTTTTTTGGTTTACCATCAGCTAAAAAGTAATCCATAGTATCTGGTTCTTTTTTGGTGTGAGGACCACTACGAAACTCGGAAAACTGAGGTTATATCTAGAAGAGATGTGGAAATGCTGAGTAATCACAATCATCACTAACACTGTGCAAAGGCCGAACCAATCTGACATTTTTATATGGACACACAATTATACTGCACTCAATGTCCCCTGTATTATAGACTATTAATAAATTGTTATATATATAATATATTCATGGTGATCATGTCTCTTGAGAACAGCGTCCCTTCAGTATGTTCTAGTGTACAGGTCACATCACAAGTTTCAAACAGCATCACTATTAGGGGTGTAACCGTGCACTCGTTTGTACCAAACCGTTTCAGTTCAGGGTTTTTGATACAATACAGAGGTGTACCGAATTAGTACCTGAAGCTTATGTGAAAAACTTGAACACTCGGGAGGGTGGGTGGCCGTGCAGGATTTCCTCTATATACATTCAGCAGTGGCAAATTCTCAGGGCAGTACACAGAAGACAGGTCGGATGTTCGATGCAAGTTAAGTTTCACTTTCTATTTTCAGTATGTTGCAACTTTGTGGCACAGAAGAGTCCTCAGGTTCCCTTATAGAAAAAGGTTTTTATTTTTAACTCAAATTGGCTAAATCAAGTGAGCCTGCTCCTGTTCTCCTTCACCGTGTCTCTGCTACGGTGTTACTGTGAGGTCATGTTAACAGCACCTCAGGGAATACAGTCAGGCATTCAAAAACACTCCGTAAATTCCAGGGTTTGCCATAAATGAAAATCGGACATTCAAAAATACAAAAATATATAACGTGGGGTGTCTGTTAATGCACAAATGACTGAACAACATTTTGTAAAAATGTCCTGTGCCCCCCCACTGTACTAAAAATATATCGAAAATGTATTGAACTGAAAACCTTTGTACAAAAAACACACCAAACTGAAATTTTTCTGTACTGTTCCACCCTAGTTACTACATTGACCAGCTACCCTGAGTGAAAAACAGAGTACCTGGTACGAAGAGTAGTAGAGTTGAGTAAACCCGACACCATGTAGAGAAAATTCACCACTACAACTTTGTCATTTATTTATTTAGTTGTAACTTTGCCGTTTTGCCCTGTCAGGAGCCATTTTTACTGAAGAGGTCTTGATAAAGCCATATTAAAGCAGTCACCCACCACAAAGGAGCAGATAATGAGCTAAGAGATCAGATTAGATTTGAGTACCAGATGCTAAAATGTCAGTGTCATCAATTCAATAATAAAGATTCACTAGATCATATCATTATTGCAATCAAACATTGTTTTTTTTGCTAGGGAACCAATACATCTGAACATCAGTATGAGCCTATAAGATGTTGTTTAAGTTTTGTTTTTTTGATAAATTTGACTGGAATTGTCCATGGTAAAATATAACATAATGAAGACCTGAAAGACATTGGAAGAGGTAATGTTCTTATACAGTCCTGTAAAAATTATTAGACCAACCTATGTTTTCTTCAATTTCTTGTTCATTTTAACGCCTGGTACAACTAAAGGTACATTTGTTTGGACAAATATAATGAT
>JAPTGZ010000015.1:30095698-30105702 GCA_029814645.1 Fowleria isostigma | reverse complement strand
GGCTGAAATTATCCTCACTCTAACTTAGAGTGGAGAGGGTTGGATTTTATGTTAGAAAATCTACAAACAACTCTTCATAACTGTCACATTCTGCAATTTCAGCAACAACTTGTACATCAAAATGTTGGACAAACTATTTTCTTTCAAAGACTATTCACATTTTAATCTTAGAACATTTCATTTTTAATCTACAGGCCTCTAAGTGCACTGAGTGCTTCTCCCCACTCATTCTCTCCAATGTTAAATTTCTGTCACAAACATGTTTGACTGACTCCCGTGTTCCCACAATCAGTGCTTATTTAGTTCTGACTATTTTTTTTTTTCACATTTTTTACATCAATACATTCAGAAGACTCTCCACAAACCTCACCTTTAAAAATTTTTCAGATAGGATGAACGGTTATGGATTGACATGAGTTTGTTTGACAGGTGGTTTCTCAGTGAATTTAACAGACACCCATGTTTACTCCATAATGAGCCATGTTACCAACTCTACAGACAAATCTTTAAAACTCTCACATTTCTTGGATTTAAGCAACAAACTATACATCAAGTTGTTGGAAAAAGTTGTTTCTTTCAAAGACTATTCACATTTTAATATTCCAATGTTTTGTTTTCTACAGGCTTCTAAGCACACACATCAAGTACTGTAATGTGAATGTGATGAAGTCATACAGTAATGACGTAAAGCCCTTTAAACAAATATATCAGATAACTATGAATAAACAGCTGTCATCACTGACACCAACAAACTCAGCACTTTTACCCAATTTATGACTGACTTCTAAAAAAAACTCAGCTCTCCATTTTATCAACTCTACTGCTTCTAGAACCTGTGGGTTCCCATGAGTCAACATGCTAGTTTAATATAACACCTTAAAACCTCAACCTTCTGACCAGTTCTTATTAAGACGGTTAATGGCTATGCATCCTCCTTTTAGGCAGAATTGAGACACAGTTCCAGTACCAGACTCCTATGACTCCACCTGTACACTTAACTCCTGTCATTACTCACTGAATCCTTTTCACTTTATAAATGGATGTTATGAAACAGATTAAGTCTGAAGGTCTTAAATAAGGACATCTCTTTACCGTCCTACCATCCATGTTCCCGCCACGGTGCTTAGCCTGATCCAAATACTGTTTCCCGCTCAACACACAGATCCAAATCCAGCACTAATCTCTGGTATTTATATTTAGACCACAATAGTAACTGATCTGACCTAAAACCTTTTGGCCTGTTTTCTCAGATCACCGAGTTACTTCCTGAACAAACTTAAGAGACACGGATGCACACTCGCACACAACCTCCATCCCCAGGCAGGTTATATTTTATAGTGCATTAAAACTAATGACCGTCATTACCAGCAAGATTATGTATGACCTCCAGCAAACGGAGCACCCTTAGTGGTCTCAGTGTTATTAGATTGTGCCTAGGTATCACCTTCATCACAGCAAGCAGCATGATTCACCAGTATTTGTGTGAACATTTGGCAGATTCAATTAAGTGAAAGCAGAAACATGACATGGAATTACTTTTCTGGCTGCAAAACACCTTTCTGTCATGTCAGCCTTCAAACTCCTCCAGAATTGTATGGGTCTTGAAATCCTTGAAAATGCTTGAATTTCAATGTTGTGTTTTCAAAATTAAAAAAGTGCTTGAAAGTGCTTGATATTTTAACCAGACCTTCTTACAGAGAGATGATACATTTAGAAAAATAAAACTTTATGCCAAAATAATCAATTTCCAGGTGTTCTCAGTTCGACTCCAAATACACTGCTATTTTAATTTTTGTCTGTTGGTGCGAGTGTGCCTGAAGAATGCTAAGTAGCTTCCCTTTTTTTGGATAAAACTTTGTGTTCTCCTTTAATTTCTAAACTTTTTGTTATTATGAAGCATAATTTTAGATGTTTATTGAGGGTGTTAACGGTGCACTTGTTTGCACCAAACTGTTTCGGTTCAGGGCCGTCAATACAATATGGAGGTGCACCGAACGAATACATGTTATTTATTTGAAGAACACAAACACTTTGGAAGCAGGGTGGCTGTGCAAGGTTTCCTTTATATACTTTTAGCAGTGGCGAATTCTCAAGTGTGAGGCACAAAAGCCAGGTCGGACGTTCCAAACATGTTAAGTTTCACTTTCTGTTTTCAGTATGTTGCACAAAAGAGTCCATGGGTTCCTGTATAGCAAAAGCGTTTTTATTTTTTTAACTCAAGGTGGTAAGATCAAGTGAACCTGCTCCTGTTCTCCTTCACTGTGTCTCTGCTACAGCATTACTGTGAGGTCACGTTCGCAACACCTCAGGGAATACTGTATAGCATTCAAAAACACTCGGTAAATTACAGTGTTTGCCATAAATGAACATTGAACATTCAAAAGTACAAAAATACATAACATGTGGGGTGTCTGTTAATGCACAGTGACTGAACAATATTTTGTAGAAATGTCATGTGTCCCACAGGTAGTTACAAAGCACACCCCATCTTTATTGGTCTCTTTCACTGTACCAAAAATGTATCAAACCAAAGACCCCTGTACCTAAAACGTACTGAACCCAAATGTTTCTGTATTGTTACAGCCCTAATGTTTATAGTAAAATACAATGAGCATTACTGTGATAAAAAGTGAAAAAACGTAGCCATGAGTATATGTGTTCTTGTAAATATGTATTTTTAAGGTGCTGTGACCCTTAAAAGTGCTTGAAAAGTGCTTGAATTTGACCTTAAAAAATATGCATGAACCCTGTACAACATAACCTTCAGGAAAACAGATAGTTAAACTACAGAATAATCATATTTTTTTCAGTGCTGAGTGCTGCTTTATTACACTTTTTCTTTCTCAATAAAGTAGTCTAAAGAGGCAAATCTGTCATTTAGTGTTAATGACATCAATTTAAAGGATGAATCACAATGACTCCTCGTCGCAGTTTTAACCCGGCAGATTAGTATCAAGAGCAGCTTACTGTAAACGTATGATATGCTCAGACTTGTGAAGGAATGATATTTTTTTATGTTACCGAATAAACAAAGCGATGAGGCAACCCATCTGCACCACCTAAAAGATAAATTCACATTACAGATGCACATAATCATCTGTTCTCTCTCACTGTTGTCTGACTCTTTTGGTTTCTCCTTTTTCTTTGACAGGAACGGTTCCAAGTGAAAAACCCCCCTCACACATACATCCAGAAACTGAGGAGTTATCTCGACCCAGCAGTCACAAGGAAGGTGAGTGGCCTGGCCAACGCGCCGTCCTGTTCCACCGGCCTGGCTCTTCCACTGATGCGGCTTTTCCTTCCCCTGACCCTCTATCTCCTATCCAGGATATCCCTACAGCTGAGAAAAGATGAGGAGACAGCTTGGGAACTTTAGTAACAAAACAGGCAGCAGCGAGGCTTAGTGGGAAAGGAGACAGTTGTTTATGTGGAACGCCCATGTTTTAGAAGACTCTGCCCAGATGAAGTGTCTCGAGCCTCTTTATGTGGAGGTGCGAAGAGAAAATAGGAGTAAAATACCCTTGTGAAAAACATAACAAAACTAGCTCTTTTTGATATGTAGCCTGCAACTGAGCTGGATTCTGCCTTGTCTAGGCCGCTGCATTAGAGGATTTCATCAGGGGGTCCACGGAGGCACTACAGGGGGGTGGTGAAATGGTTGATAAAATATTTCTAAATATTTTAAAAAAATACTAGTACCATTTTTTCCCTCTACAGATATAAAGTTCTTTAAATATGCATTCATTTTAATGCCTGGTACAACTAAAGGCACATTTGTTTGGACAAATATAATGATAACAACAAAAATAACTCATAAGAGTGTAATTTCAGAGCTGATATCTATCCATTTTCCCTGGTTTTCTTGATAATAACCAAAATCATATAAATTCTTACATTAGAGCTGCACAATATATCGTTTGAGCATCATCATTGCAATGTACATGTGCGCAATAGTCACATCGTAGATCCTGCAATGTAGATGGCAGATGAAGTCAACATGTTTTCATTTAATTTCAAGGGTACCTGACACATACTGTGTGCAGCAATCCGCCAATCGTAATTGTTCTTAATTAGTTTGGAGTGAATCACTAGTAACAACATTGAAAAATGAGCAATGAACAAGAAAAAATCACCAAAAACGAAGATTTACATCAGCACCACACAGCTATTATGTTCTCCTGAGTATTTTTTATATCAGCATATATATTGTTGGGTTAAAAGAAATCACAGTGTCAGTTTTTCCCAATATCGTGCAGCCCTATCTTACATCACTAGCTATTTCATTGTATTGACAAAAACAGTGCTTTTAGACATTCCATTTTTTTTTCTGTCTATTTTCATCATGTGATACACACAGGACTTCGTAGTTGATTGCATAACCATTGTTTTTGATGAATTTTGATGGTCTAATAATTTTTCTGTGGCTATATACATTAACATGAGTCCAATATATTGTAGCAAATGGATAAATGGGAGCAGAAAGTTATCTTTCAGTCAGAAAGGCACACATTGACGTGAGCTCTCTTAAGCTCGGCACCTGTGCACTCAGTATTTGAAAGCAAGGTACATTTATATATTGAACTATACCAAGTTTATTAAAACAAAATTAACCCATAAGGACCCAGTGTGACATTTGTGGAAGTTTCCAATTGAGTTTTTCTTTATATTTAACCATACTTAAGTGGTTTATCACCATTTATTGCAATATTATCTTTTTTTTTTTCCCACAGACAGTCAGGTCCTATATCCATATCCTATTTTTAATTCACTGATCATGTAGATGTTCATTAAAGCTCAGATTGAAATTGAGGGTTATTATATCAAAAACAGAAAAAACTGAGAAAAAAGTGAAATTTTCAGTAAAATATATCATTAATGGCTGTGGCTCAGTTGGTAGAACAGATCATCCAACAACCAAAGGGTTGGCGGTTTGAATCTTGCCTCCAACTGTCCACATGTCGAAGTGTACTTGGGCAAGACACTGAACCCTACATTGCTCCCAGTAGGGCCTGGTAGCGCCCTGCGTGGAAGCAGCTGCCCAGTGGTGTATGAGTGTGTGAATGGGTGAAAGTAAGGCTTTGTCAAGCACTTTGGGTGCCATGAAAGTGTGGAAAAGCGCCATGTAAGTACTGAGCATTTAACATTAAAATAAGCATCTTCATCCACTGTCATTGATCCAACTCCATGGGTTTTATCGGTGAATCACTGTTGTAGAAGATGACACTGTTTCCACGGTAACTACGGAGCCTCTGAATGTCCAAATGGGTAATATCTGATGACCATGAAAAGATGACAAACTGTATTTTACACCAATTATTTATGTATTGATAGGATTAGTGGATCAACAGGTATTAAACAGTTTGGATCAGTAGATGGTTTTGGTCGTCAGCATGTTTGGGCCTTTATAGGTTCAGTACATTATATATAGTGGGGCTCCACTCCACCTCTCTATCAGTTTGGGGGTCATTGGCCTGAAAAATATTAAAGACCTCATCATACAAATTATTGTTGCATCAAGAAGCCACTTAACAGAACTAAGCCTTGTCTCTGTGCTGTTTGAAACAGAGCTGAAGGGAGTAAGAGGAGGAGCTCCATGCAGCAGCCAAGTCTCCAGTCTTGCCAAAATTAAGTCTTTTTGGCTTGGGTGAGAGCGCTGGGAGACCAGTCTCTGAGATAAACAAATTAACCAAAAGCCTCTGCCAGAATAACAACAAATCGCTGAATAATTCAATTTGCACCGACTGGAGTTAGAGTTTTACATCACAGCGAGCTAACAAGAGCGTGGCGACACACACGTATGATGAATCTGGCCTGATTTCACAAATGTGCAAAAATGCATCCTAAATCCTGAGTGTGATATGTTGCATTATTGATGTCAAGGATGTTACAGTTCTCCCACAAGTTGCTGATTCTTCATTTATGCTTGAGATGTTTCACACAAAGGAGATCTGATAAAAGCAGGAAGCAGAGGGAGGGTGACGCACCGTAAAGGAGACATAACAGTGGCGGCTCCAAGGGCAACGGGCTCAAGGTTAGCGGTGCAGGGTTGTAGGTTTAAGTTAAGTGGTTTAGGGTGCCAACCATGAACCCTGTTGTCACTGGTTTGTTTCCTGGTTCTTTGTCATCATTTATCTAATGTTCCTTTAAACCAGGGGTGTCAAACTCAGGTTAGTTCAGGGGCCACATCTGGCCCAATACCACCTGAAGTAGGTCAGATAATTAAAATAATAACATCATAATTTTTAAATAATGTCAATTCCAAAATTTGTACATCTAACTTCTATGTTTTATAGTGAAAATGTTAACAATTCATGCTATTATTTTGCCTCAGCTTCTCATTTTCACATGTTCATTACAACTTACAGATCACAGTGGATCAACAAACACACAAAACATTTAATAATGGACAGAATATTGTTAAAATTTTACTTAATTATCTTTAGATATTTTAGGTTATTCACATTTTTTGTAAAAGGCTATATAGTCTGTAAATGTAAACAATTAGTGTAATTTTACTTTTTTTTTTTTACACTAAAATGAAGAAAAACATTTGTGGTTTTCTTTATTTATAGTTTATTATGACAGTAATTTTACTGGTCTGACCCACTTTAGATCAAATTGACCTAAAAATATTTTATATTTTAACAACCTCGATTATTAATATCTTCATAGTGATTTTTGTATTTTACTAATTCATCCTGTGGGCTGCATTGGATCCTTTGGTGCGCACATTTGAGACTCCTGCTTTAAACCTATTGTATGCAAAAGTGCTTCTGAGCCAAGAATTTAATGGTTGTATATAACATAAAGGTGTCAATTCTGACTTAAGAGGTCAATAGGTTCAATATTATGTACTTTGTTACTTTTAACAAGCTAGTTAGCAAGGTTCAAGGTGACTTTATTAATACCTGTAGGTAGATTTGTTTTACAGCCTGGAGAGGGCATCTCAAACATACAACATCATCAAGCCATTGGATGCTATATTTAAGATTTGGCTAACTTCTTTTCTTCTCTCCATGGTAGATATCTGGTTTTATGTATTAACTGTGGTTGTTTAGGTTTACAATGACCCCTGCTGATGGTCCCTTCACATTCTTTATCATTACTAAACCTAGTATGACATAAATTTTTAAAGGTTAAAAAGTTAACTTGCTTTATTATTTCCATAGAGGAAAGTCAGTCTCAGTGCATAGCATTAGCATTAGCACATAGCACACACATCAGGAGCAGCCATTGAGGGTGCTCGGGGTTCAACTCCAGACCCTCATGAGTACTGTGATCAGGGGAAGAATGAACTGATATATACCTGTTTTTAGGTACCCGAAGGTCTGATGGACTATTGTTATCAGTCGGCGTCTGTCTGTCCAGCGTCCTTCTATCTGTAAACAATTTTTTAAGAATCCTCTTCTCCAAAATCGTCTGTCAGAAAGACTTGATATGTGTGATGGAACATCTCAGGGCTAAGGCCTAACAAGGTTGTTCAAAGAATTGGGAAATATACATTTTTGAATTTTTTATGAATTTTTGAAATTTAACAAATCCCAATAGGTTTATAATGACACATTTCAAAGTGCTTCGAAACACTTGAAGATATTGATATAATTATTATTGGCAGTAGATAGGAAGTCAGATATGGGCTTTCATTTGGTGCTATGACCTTTGACCTTGAGTAACCTTGAAAAGTCAAACCCAAGGTCATCTATGTCCAGATTTCTAGAAACTTCTTCTCCCAAACTGTCATCCAGAATGAATTGATATTTATCGCAGAGGTTCTTGGTCCAAGATCTACCAAGTTTGTTCAAAGAATTGAGAAATATTGATTCGTGAATTTTTTTTTTTGGAATTTTTGAAATTTAAGAAGTTCCCATTGGTTTATAATGGAAAAACTTTTAAAGTGTTATAATTTCAAAGCAGTTGAAAATATTGATATAATTACTATTGGCAATAGATAGGAAGTCACATATGGGCTTTCATTTGGTGCCATGGCCTTTGACCTCGACTGACCTTGAAAGGTTAAACAAATGCCAAATAATGTCTTTAAATGTGCCGTTGGGCTACAATACCCTTGGTTTTATTTTTAATGCTGAGAGGAATGGAGAGAATGAGTCGACTCGCATAGAAAGGGTTCAATTATCAGGACCCAGAATCTTCTAGCTGTGAGGTGGGAATGCTAGCTGCTACGCTACCATGTTGAACTAATCCCATGTAATCATTCTTTATTCTCTACAAACATATCTGGGTTATTAATGTGTAACCCTTATTGGTAATCACAGCAAAACATGTGAGATTTTGTAAAACTAGTCTGTCTTTCCATCATCTTTCCTTGACTTAACCCTAAACTCAGAGTAGACACAGACACAGGAACTGAACTGGGTAACGGACAGAGGTAGAGTGAAGGGTACAAGAGGAGGAAGAGATGGACTGATAGAATGGAAGACAGAGACAAAAAAAGAAGAACAAGCGAGCATGGAGGAGAAGAAAGAGTTATGGGCTTCTTTCTACATTCCTGCTCCATCCCCCTTTTCTTCAAACTCAAACAATTGCCACTTTGTGCCGCTGTGAGAGAGCTGGAGGTCATTGCCTCTGCTTTCCATAGGCAGGCTCCGGTGCATTCCTCTGGGCAGCTCCCAGCCAATCGGCAGCCAAGGAGGAAGAGCTCCAGTCCAACAAGTCCCCAAGAATGTATCAGCCATTGATTTGTTTCCAGGATGACCCCTCCTGAGCTCACACTCCCCAAAACCTCTCCTCTTCTACGTGCTGTTGGTCTCTCCTCCTTGTCTGCTCCTCCTCCTCCTTCTGTCCCCTCTCCTCACGCCGTCCTCGGCCTCTCCCCCCCGTCTCGGTCGGCTCCTCTCTCTTCCTGCTCCGCGTTGCAGCTGGTAGTACTTAGTGTGGAGCGGAGGATGTTTGGTGGAGAAGGAAGGGGCTGCCTTTGGGAGGAGGCGCAGTACCCCGAAATATGCACAAACACAAGGAGGGCTCCTCCCTAATAAAAACACTCTGGTTCTCATCTCCTCATGAGCACGCCGCCCAGGCCTCCAGACACAGACACAAAGAGGAGAGGAGAGGAGAGGAGAGGAGAGGAGAGGAGAGGAGAGGAGAGGAGAGGAGAGGAGAGGAGAGACGTCCTGCACTCTTTTCTCTTTTATTTGTCTCCTCTCCTCATTTCTCTCTTTTTATCTCTTCTTTTGTCCTTGTTAGTTTCTCCTTGTTTCTCCTCATTTTGCCATTCATTTCACCTCTCATTTCTCCTCTTGTCGTTTCTCCTCTCCTTATTTCTCTTCACTTTGCCTCCTGTTTCATCACTCATTTTTCCTCTCATCCTTTGTCCCCTCCTCTTTTCTCTTCTCCTCCTTTCGTCCTCATTTGTCCTCTCCTTGTTTCTCATTTTGCCTCTTTTTTTACCTCTCATATCTCCTCCTCTCCTTGTTTCTCCTCATTTTGCCTACTGTTTCACCTCTAATGTATCCTGTCATCCTTCATCCTTTCCTCTTTCTTCTTGTTTCTCTCTCCTCCTCATTTCTCCCCTCCTTCTTTATCCTCCTTTCTCCTCATTTCTCTTCTCGTTTATCCTCTTCTCATTCCTCCTCTCCTCCTTTCTCCTTTCCTCATTTCTCTTGTTTCTCTTCGTTTCTCCTTGTTTCTTTTTGTTTCTCCTCTCCTCATTTCTGCTCTCCTCATTTCTCTCCTCTCTTCCTTTCTCCTCTCCTTGTTTCTCCTCTGCTCATTTCTCCTCATTTCTCCTCTTCTCGTTTCTCTTCATTTCTCCTTGTTTCTCCTCTCCTCGTTTCTCCTCCCTTCTCCTTGTTTCTTTTCTCCTCTCCACATTTCACCTCTCCTCTCCTTGTTTCTCCTCTGCTCTCCTCATTTCTCCTCACCTTGTTTCTCCTCTCGTTTCTCCTCTCCTCATTTCTACTCTACTCGTTTCTCTACTCTCCTCTCCTCTCCTCTCCTCTCCTCTCCTCTCCTCTCCTCTCCTCTCCTCTCCTCTCCTCTCCTCTCCT
>JAPTGZ010000015.1:29988296-30000256 GCA_029814645.1 Fowleria isostigma | reverse complement strand
ATCGACAATTGAAAAATTCTCGATATATTTCAAAATATCGAGATATCGCCCAGCCCTAGTACACCCCAACTGATTTGTCATTAAACCTTTAGTTTTCTTTGAGAATTAACATTTTCTATGGGACACTAAACAACATATCATGTTCTCAGATTCATGTTCTCAACATATCATGTTCTCAAATGTTTTGAAACTGTGTGTATTTTCATTGTTCACCACTGTTCATGTTCATATTGATTAAAATCTTACTTTTCAAAGGGGTATAATCATTTATGCTGAGTACTGTACATATCCATTGCTGGCCTGGGTTTGACCAATATAAGCGTGGCTGCATATCCACGCTTACAGCCTCTCTGACCACAACCAAACATTCATATGCCGGTGTAAGTAGCACCACTGGAGGCACGGTAGGTGAAGTGTCTTGCCTCAAGGACACAACTGCACATGACTAGATTCAAAGCGCCAACCCTTTGGTTACTGGACGACCTGCTCTACCCTCCTGAGCCAAGGCCACATGATATAAAACCTCAAAATTAATGCAATATATTTCATATTGTTGGAACAAAACAGCTGAGGACATGTTAACTGCAAAGGGAGGTCACACCAAATACTACCACTATAGTTTATACAAGCTATTTCTTCGATAGTGCAATAACAGAGTGTGCATTATTAATGTCACAAAGACGTGTAATAATTTATTTTCTTTAACTTTGTTTTCCACACCATGGGGTACCAGAGTGGTTTTCTCTACCACTCTAACATGATAGTTTTTCCTGGTATATAAACTGAAGTAATGCTACTGCTCCTGGTTGAATGTAAGTTTACATGTTATTGTTAAAAAGTTGTGAGTATTTTCAGAACACAACTTTGTCCAAGGCCTGAAAACTTATATTTATACATTTTATTTTTCTATGCAGTATTTACCAAACCAGGCAAGTAATGGGATATAGTTTAGTTAAAGCTCTTCCATGGTGGTACTCTGGCACTTTACAGCATGTCATTTTCACATTGTTATATGTGAATAAAATGACCAAATATGTGACTGTGTTTGTGTGTGAAGGTCTATGGTAACAGCATCACCAGGTTCTACCACAGAATTGTCTCATTGATTGCAGTAGTACAGTATTTAGTCTTAAAGTATAAATAATTTAGTCCCATACAAGCTCATTTTAACATTGTTAAGGAACATTGTTCTTAATAGATGAAATTGGTATTTATTTAGGTGAACGAGAAATATCTCAACACTATCGTTATCGCAGTGCTGTACACCCATATTGCAAGTTTTGCCAATATTGTGCAGCCCTACGACACATCTTATGTGAGTGATAAATATTTGTACCTCTGCAGGAGATTTGAGCTCATCCGGTTTCTCCCATGTGGACTGCTTGGTCTCTGTGTTGTAATAATAGGTCTTGCCATCCAGAGACTTGTGTTCTGTCCACAGTGACTTCTGTGGCAGACAAATTAACAAAAAAAGTATTTCAGTTTCTTAAAAAAAAAAAAAAAAAAAAACCACCAAAATATAAAAACAATCATCTGCTAACATACAGTAAGTTCTACCCAGAATTCCTGGTTGACACAGTTTGTAAATGCCTCTCCTCTATCAACCTCTCTGTTTTTTGGTACAAACCTTCTTTGGCTGTTCCTCCTGTGGAGAACCGTTTGTGGTACTCTGCAGGATGAAAGAATTATTATAATTGAGATAAGTAAAGATAAAATGGTGGAGCTCATTAGGAGACTCGTGACAATATTCAGAGTTTTTAATTGCTGTGTATAAAGAACAACTACATGGTACTTACAGCTGTTCCAGGTGCAGCAGCTGTACGGGTAGAAACACACCTCGTTCAGATACTTGTAATAAACATAAACGTGCAAGATGTTTTATGAGGTGTCAAATTAAGGATCTTACCTGAGGAGTCGACGCCGGGCTGTGGAAAAGACAGTTTTATTAATGCATTATTTTTCAAACTACACAAATCTGAAAGTTTACATCAGTACCTCTCTATCACCGCGTGATGAATTAAGCTGAGATCAGACACATTACTCATATTACACAGTAACCGACAGAGCTTTCCTAATTAGTGCAGAACCCCACAGCCTCAAGATGTAAAATTATACACATGTTGATTAAGTGGATGTCTTCTGAAGCCGTCTGGATGCTGTCACAATAAATATATCAGACTGCTCATTTACATAACTTGCTCATTAATCTGTGGGGAAAAAAAAAAAAGAAACTAGCTAAACAGTGATAGGCTTTTGTGTTTCATTATGTTTGCAGAGATTTAAGATTGAATCAAAGCCTAAACAAACAAAAGTGAAAGTGATGGGCATATTACACTCACATGTTCATTTTAGATGTAATCAGTGTATGTCGCTGTTTCAATCCAATCTGTCGTCTACAATTTAACATAGAGATGCATCCATGCACTATTTTCTAATACCCATCTCAATACGTCTTATTAGGCCTACGCAGCATTTATTAAATGAGAAAAAATACACAGAAAAGAATGAGATTTTAATTTATCCATTTACACTGGGAGCAGATAAATATCCTGAACCTGATGTGCTGTATTCACCTTATAATTTTACTAGATAAAATGTCTTACTGTTGAGTTGTGAACTACAGAAACTGAATCAGTTTCATAGATCCAGTCCAGTGATCATGAATAGACTCTTATGCCAAAGATTGGTATCTAGTGGTTTCATTTTTATTTTATTTAGCTTTTTTTTTGTTTGTTTGTTTATTAGTTATCTACAAGCTACTTTCCATCTGCTGTCCCCAGGCAGGTATGCACACAGTACAGAACATTTACATTACATGCAACAAAAAATAATATTAGCTCACAATTACAATAGTTAAGAACATCAATTTCATAAATTTCATTTCAGCATATTTCATTCCAAACACACAGGTTTTAAAATCATACTTAAAAAGTTCATTTGTCCTGATTCATCAACCATTAAACACATATTAACGTATTCACCAGTGAATATATAACACTACTCTGTATTAAAAACATGTCAGTGCATCTCATGTTGGCACAGTTGTGAGATGAGGGTATGTTTTTTTTTTTTTTAATTTTGAGAATAACTTTTCAGCTCAAGAGACAACTTCAGACATTGTGGCAGCTGGTGCAACTGATGGATGGTTTTAAAAGAAAAGGCCGACTTTGCAAAGGCAGTACATCTTTTAGGGATTACATATCCGGCATCGAGAAATACAATGACATTTCAGTCCTGGGGGAAATAAAAAATGTTGAGTTGTAGTCATAGTTGTTTCTAAATTTGTTCTTATTTAAAATGTGTGAAGGTGGTCTTATAAAGTCTAAAAGTGTTCAGTTATTTTTTTTAAATGTCAGTTTTTTGTTTCCCCTGTCACAAAAATTGGGGAAAATAACAATAAAAAACACCATAAAAGTAACAATGACATCTGGCTTCGGATGATTTGTTATTTTAAACAATGGTATCAATACAGAATTTCACACTTGTCCCTATTGCAGTCTGATTGTACAGCTGTGTTATGGAGTAATGCTCCTTTCACATCATAAACAATCTTTGGCTAAGCGCAGATAGTGTCAGGAGAGAGCAAACAAATCTGTTTCATTTCAGTCCATCATTGGAATTCATTTTTAGTTTCGGACAGTTGATAAAACTCGATGTTTATAAGTCAAACAGACACAGTAAAGAAAAAAGCACGATAAGCTGTCTTTGGTGCACCAAAGCATCCAAATGTGTTAGGTATAAAACTATACAACTTAAGTTATCACATCAAGATTATATCTCACCCTTATACAAAATGAAATGAATAAGGAAAAATCCAGTTTGTGGTGGCATGGTTGAGAAGCAGAAGGCACACTAATGCATATGCTGTGGTAATGCCCAGCTGTGAGATTATTCAGGAGTACTATTGTGGAACAATTATCTTTTGTATTTGATGTGCAGATATCAGCACATCAAATACAGCATGGCCAATGGAATGTCTACTGGGAATGAGAAGCCAAGAGGTAAATTCCAAATAATGGATAAAATGCTGTCACTGGGATTTCTCTCAGTTAAAGGTATCATAATGATCAACTGGAAGGAACGCAAGCACAACTGTTTTAGTCTAGACTGGTGGTACAGGGACTTTTTGGACCTCCTCCATATGGAACAGGCCTCACTGTTTTTGGACTCACCCAATGAATTTAAAACTACAGGGCCATGAGCCACGGACAAATCTGGATTACTTAAAAAATAATATCAATTTGATGGTTCTGTACTTCCTTTTGTTTTGTTTTTTTTGTTTTTTGTGTGTGTAACAATTTGTATGAATGCAAGCTCTGTAACACCCAACTGCCATCCCAGCCTTGTCTAATGTATGAATGTGTATTATATTTATGTCTGTCAGAAATTATTAATATTAAATAAAGATTAAATGATAAGCTGTCTTTCTTTTCTGTGTTCTGAAGGCATGTTGAGTTAACAACCACAACTTCAGATGATGGAATCTGGATTAGTAAAAACAGTTCCGTAATTGATATGTCAATAACTTCAGTATTAGCCAATACTGATAACAGATCAGATCAGTCCCAACTCTACAGTACTAAAATCTAATTTTCACTTTTTAAAAAGTAATAACATTAATTCATAACAAAGCCAAGTGTTGCAAATTCTGCAGTTAGTGTTTAACAGACTGCAGTCTATTTTTGCAAAGTGTGAAACAGAGCAGTGAATGAAAAAAGCAGAGTGAGTAGAATTACCGGTCCCGTTGGTTGTACAGCCGCAGCTGGCATGCGAGGAGGCATCATCATCCCTGGCATCATAGGTGGCATCATGCCTGCCATCTAATAAAAGAAGCATCATGAAATATTCATCTGGCATTTCCATACCTCCTAGTGCAAGCACAAGTATTGAGACACAGTGTGAAACAGGGTGTTTGAGCCTGTGTGAAAAGGATACGTTCAACATGGGAGACAAGGCGCGACTGAAACTTATTTAACCGTGTGACGCCACAGCTTGTGATGTGTAAAGCAGAGAAACGCCAAACTACATGCCTTCCCCACCTTTTTAGACTGGTGTTGTTGGCACCTTGAACACTCTTCAATATCACTTATTCTGACTTATTTTTAAACATACTAATTATGATGCATAATGATTTGATATTAATGAATACATGACACTGCTTCTGCAAGATATTGCAATATTTCATCTCACAATACTATATCAGCATCTTGAAATTAAATATCACAATATTTTCTTACACCCCTAGACATATATGAGATCTGCTGAAACACAAGAAATCAAGAGAATGAGTGCTGCAAAAGTAGTATTGTGATATTGAAGGTCATGCATGTACAGTAGTTTTTTAAAATAGATAACACTGTCCACTATACATTCTTTTCACAGCTCACAGAATATGAACATTTGAGCTGGATCTTAAACTGTAATGTCTGTAAAACCTTACTTTGTTCATTTATTTACTTTTTGTGTGTGTTCTTTGTACTGGTAGCGCCAGATGTTAAAACTTTATTTATCCAAATCCTGCACTCTAAGTTTTTACAGAGGAAAGTTTTGTGATATAGCATTAAATCCTGTTCTGATCAAATAAAAATGTCTTATCTGTACATATTTCTGATGTAATTAAATTTTCCCAGGAAATGATCTTTTAAAAAAAAAAACAAATAAAAAAAAAAATCACTTTGTTAACAGTATTGTGATCCAAGTATTGTGATTTGTATTGTATCGCCAGATTCTTGCCAATACCCATCTTTATGTTAAAGGGTCCAAAATGATACATAACCAGCAGAAATTTTTACACTTTGGAAAACTGTAATGTTATAAAAAATACCTGTGAAAAGACTATGTTTCAAGACAATTATGCATTGGAATGAGAAACAGAAGCACAGTCCAAGTCCAAAGTTATTTTAATAGACAAAAAAACAAGGTTGTGGTAAGACTCACCTGTCCCATTGGAGGAGCTCCCATTGGTGGCATTATACCAGGTGGAATAATACCTGGAGGCATCGGGGTCATACTGGGAGGTCGCTGCCCCATAGGAGGCATTCCCATAGGAGGGAAATGAGGCGGTATTCCTGGTGGACCCATCTAGATAAATGAGTAGGGGAGGTTGAGGCACTTCTTCGAAAGAAATACAACTGAAGACCTCAAATATTTACACAGCTCAGTTCAGCCCTGTACTGCAGATGTACACGAGAAGCAAAAGTCTAACTGATAAAAGCATCTCTGTCACTGACTTACAAAGGGTGGAGGCATCCCTGAGGGCGGTACACCTGGATAAGGTGGCGCTTGGCTCGGGCCATTATTAGCCTCTGATGAAGACTGTCATGAATAAGAGACACCCACAGTGTTAGTGAACTCAAAACAAGTGGTGCAAAAGCTAACTCACCACTGTACTGGGCTTACTCAGGATTTGCCATCAAGTGTCTAAAATATTTCTTCTTTCATTCAATCGAAAATTATTAATTAATAAAAGTGATTATTTCTCTAAAAGTGGAGGTTAAAAACAACACTTTTTAATAATCATAAAGCTGGCAAATTTAACACTGGGCTAAAGAAGTGTAAACTTGCTCTTTTAGCAAACAGTAAAGTAAATAAACTAAACTAATTTATTAATTACAAGAGATTTTATAATAGATGATGTAATGCTTCAATGTCTTTTCTCCCCACACTGTAAGCGTATTACAGTGTTTCCAGACTTAACACTAAATGAGGGGGGTGGGTATGGATACTGACAAGGAAAATAGAACATTTGTGATTCAAAAGAACTGTAATGTCACATAATTTTGCACTATTATTACCACCACCCTATCTATGTGAAGAAAATATTAACACAGGTTTAAGTAGTGAAACTGGGGGTGGGAGTAAATAAGTTTGACTTCTTCTCACTCCCTTTCGGACGACTAGGGTTGTATATAATAGTAAATTCCTGTATATATTTATGTATTATGTATATTATGTACACATAATGTTTACAAACAATACCTCTATGTATATTTCTATGTACACTTCTCGGTAAATATTTCTCTATGCATGTTTGATTATGTAAATTTCTCTGTGTATATTGCGTTGTATATAACTATGCATATTTATTTATGGAACTCTATGTATATTGTGTTTACAACTACTTATTCATGTATATCCGTGTACATGAAATGTATACAATAAGTATTGTACATGAAGTGCACAAGCTCGTAATAAATCAACCAACCATGTAACATCATGCAAAGGTCAATAATTGTTGCTAACAATTACCAACAACCATCATAATTAGACACTTGTCAGATGACAAGAAAACCTCTAATGAATTATAATTAGACGTTCTTGACATGACTTTCAATACTGATTTGGCTTGGTGTTCCCCAAAATAAACTTGGAAACTGGACCTAAGCCCCAGAACGGCACAGAAACTCTGCAATGTTACATGTAAACTAAAGTAATGAGACTTGCATAACGAGAAAATAGACGAACAGCAAGTTTCGACAACAATACAGAGACGTCAATCTCGTGTTTTTGTCTATGTCCATTTAATGATCACCGATGACAACAGACATACATTATCAGTACATGAGTGTTACTATACTGTCATTAAAGCAGTAACTGCAACATTCTGTATGTGAGGAATGACTAAAGACTGTCTAAACTCCGGTAAAGTCTACCGGCTAACGGAGGACAGTGGTTAGCAATTCTGCTTATGTTGAGTGAATACGTCTTCAGAAAATTGTGCTTTTATGTGTGACTATTAGAACTATGTGTCTTCCTATGTTACGTTTGATGACGCCTTTAAGCTCTGCATAAGTGTGTTTTTTTCCGTCTCATTTAGCATTTTCTCCAGGGTATAGTCAAGAACAATTGCCGCTAATTTAGCTCGATGCTAACGACTTGATGCTAACCCGTGATATTCTAGGTGTTTCAATACTGCTGCTGGTATAAACATTCGACCGGCAAGTTATTGACTAAATTAAATCAACGCGCATGTAACTATATGCCGTTTTCTTCCTGTTCTTTCAGTGAAAAAAGTCTATTCTTTTGAATGACTGAACTCACCATGTTGGCGAAGGAACCTCCGAGAGCCTTGAGCACATCTCAACAACGAGCGATCTGATTGGTTGAACGTCAACGCACTGAAAAGAGGTCAAAGGTTATATATTCATTGACTTCATCTTGCGTTGCAAATGCGCAAAAATGCACAGCAACGGGACAACGAAACGGAACGACGTGAGATTTAATAAAATACTAAATATAAAAATGTGACAACTTATATCCAGTAGCCTTAGTCTGAGGTGGTGTTTATCTAAGGAATTGACTTTTATGAGTATAGATGTTTAAAGTTATTGAAAATAAGTCAAAAGAAAATATAGGCTCTTATCTCACCCTCTGTCTCTCCTCTGAAGAAAAGGAAGGGACGTTTCATATTATTAAATCTGATTAAAAACACATTTCTGCGTCACATCACTTTCATGGTGTGTTTTGTGACAGTTATGTTGAACATATAACATATTCATCTTCACTTGTAAGAACTAGGAAGTTTTTGACAAAAAAAATCCCCAAATGTTTTAAGACTTAGCAAAACCACACATGGGATATGTTTAAGATCTTTTGTTCTCCTAATTATGTTATTTTAAAAAATAGGCTGTTTTTCTTTTTTCCCTGCTCATCTTGCAAAAAAAAAAAGCTTTTTGTGTGAACTGTCAAGTTTATTCTATTCTATAACTGAGCAAACTCCATGCAGTAAAAAAAAAAAAATTAAATTAAATTAAAAAACAAAACAAAAAGCAGTGATGAGAGTGAGAGAAACATAAACTAAGACAAAATAATCATGAAACAATACATTTCGAGGATAAAATTTGATGTCATTGGTTGAGTGAGCTAAATATGAAGAATGCATTAACACAAATTTAAATAGAAAAACAGATTAGTACAAGAGGTTTAAATTGTTTAGCTCTGGGCCAAGGACCAGACATTAGAAAAAGAACTCACAGCCGAACATCATATAAGTGAACAAAACCGTCTACAGTATTTACATAGTTGTGCAGCTAAAACATATAAAAATAAACAATGATTTTAAAAAATGATTTTTGTGGAACCAAATCAAACAAGACATTTGAAAGCATGATTATCACTGGGCTTTGCTTATCATCTTTCACCATTTTCTGACTTTTAATTATCAAACAATGAATTGGTTGGTCCAGTAAACAATCAACTGTTTACTCACTATTGAAAATGATTGTTAGGGTAGCTGCCTTACATAATAATTTCATTACATTTTGCAAAACATCTAAACATTTCTGGAAAAGGGAAATTCATTGATGTCACAGAATATTGACCATTTATAAGTAGGTTTTACAGTACTGTTATTATTTCAAAAGGTAAATGGTATAACATGAGGATTTTCTTACTCTAGATGTTACTTTGACACAATTTTTAAATACATTTTTGTAATTTTTATTATAGTGTCTGAAATCCTCCTGCTTTTCATTGTTGGTAATAAAGATTTATAGAAGAGGTACTAGTCTATGATATGGTTACAGCTGTTTCTTTCTCTGTTATATTAGATGCTGTAACTGCTACCTATTTTAGGAGCTGCAGTAGCTGCTGTTCAAACACAGCAAAATTACCTTGGTGTATTGGGGATCATTTGGAGAACTGCTTTTGATTTTCCAATTATTGGCTTCTGTGACACAGCTCTCCTGGTCGTATGCGGCTGCAGTGAGTGTCGGTGATGAGGGGAAATTAGAAAGTGTTTTTTGGGACTCACACTTTCTACCACATTTAAGCCTTGTCATTCTTCGCTGGTTCCTTGTGCTGCTGCAGTCTGGTCATACAGAGGATCTTTCATAGAAAAACCAGGTTATATAACCAACCTTTCAACAATATTATCATCAGTAGAAAACAGTTGAAGGCAGAGGAAGCTTGTGAGGAGATTTGTATTTATTACTTTTCTTGTTTCTGTTTTTCAGAGGTCTTTTTTTTTTAATAACAAAACATGAATAAGACATTCACTGTACAGCAGAGGTATCAAACATGCAGCCACTAAATCCAGCCCGCCTAAGGTTCTAATCCGGCCCTCGGGATTAAAGTGCAACAATTACACTGAAGACATTAACAGTCAAGGTTGTCAAAATCATTTTAGTTCAGGTTCCACATAAAGACCAGTAAAATAACAATATAATACCCTACAAATAATGACAACTACACATTTCTTCCTGAAAAATTATGTGGAAAAAAATGTAAGCAAAAAAAATCACATTACACAATGAAAATATTTACATTTACAAACTATCCTTTCACAATAAAATCCAAATACATAAATAAAAACAAGTATGAACCACCTGAAATGTGTAATTTAATAATATTCTGCTTGTTATTAAATGTTTGTGTAACATTGTGTGTAATGTACACATATAAATGAATAATTATGGTATAATATTGTCAAAATTGCACTAAATTTTCTAATGAAAATGAATTTTTTCAGGTTATTCACATCTTTTTTGGAAAATGGAAATATTTTCATAATTTAATGAAGGGTTTTTTGTACTAAAATAAAAAGAAAAAGCTGTAGTTGTCATTATTTATAGGTTATCATATCATTATGTTACTGATCCGGCCTGCTTGAGCTCAAATTGGGCTGAAAGTGGCCCCTGAACCAAAATGAGTTTGCCTGCTGTGTAGGAAAATAATTCTTGATTTTCTGAACAACATCTACCCATGATACAAAACACAACCCTACCCAAACATGAACAAACACAAACAACTGAAAAAATTAAGGAAAAGACGGAATAAAAATTATAAAATTGTAAAATAGATAAATAACAACCATGTTTGAAAAGTATAAATAGATGCAGTATAAATGAACAATAACCAAAAAAAAGAGGACAATAAAAAAAGAGAGAGGATATTAAAAAAATAATAAAGAAATAAGGGAAGAAAAGGGGATTACTGTTGTAGGTTTTTCATAAAATACCAAGAATACAGCACGTATTTTGTAAAATTTATCCTCTGATCCATGAGTAGTGCATCTGATCTTTAGTGTTCTTGTTCTGCAGTGACATCATAAAAACCATTAAATGAATGTGCACGGTTTGATTTTATGATACTTTCAGTCGTGAAAGTGGATACCATGTGATGTGCAGCTCACCTACAGAGGCCCGTGCGCTGCTCAGTGCAGTTGTTTACTGCGTCCCTGGGATTCAGTGCTATCAGAGTGTGAAGCATGCAACAAAGAGTTAGGAAACAGATGAGCCCACACTTGAGATAGACTGCAATAAACTCTGATCTATTTACTGACAAGTGCAGGAGAATTCCCTATCCATTCTTTTAACAAGGCGACAGTGAGGGGCAGTGATGGATTGAGCTTCAAACTAATGATGGGATTTATTCAGCCACAGAACATTACTATTCTGGAGGGAAACAAACAAGCAGAAACCCAACCATGGATCAAACATGACTTGACTGAATCATTAAAAGAAAAGTTGATGGGATATTAAACTTTTGTGTCTGCTGTCACATTCATCTGTATAATGTTAACATGAGGAGGTTTTATTATAACCTGTTTTATGTATTTGTTTTGTTTTATTGATAGGCAATAGATTGCGTCTCATGCAACCAATCTTAAAAAGACAGAGTATGAACGACCAAACATAAAACAACACCTCAGATAAAAGGAAACACAACAACAAATCTATCTACAGAGAAAGAAAATAGACTGATACTTTAGTAAAAGGGAATTACTGATAATAGAAACTACTTTCTGCAGGTCATAATCTCATTATTTCACCGCAGAAAGTGGGTTTGTCCACTTCATGATTTATTAAAAGAGTGCTGTGTAATTTATAGTTTTTCCATTGGTTATCTTCAGAAGATGGTTGTTACGAATACAAACATTTACTTAAGGCTTTTACTTATCCAAGGAGATATTTATGTAGACTGCTTTTTCTACTTTTTTCTACCATTTCATCTGCAAAAAA